>BLSH010430183.1:1085231-1097288 GCA_018402905.1 Glandirana rugosa
TGATTAAAACAGAATAGATACCTTAAGTAACTATCCAACATCATGTCATACAAGGGACTAACGATAAGACGGGTTACGTGGTCTCTGTTTTGAAAAAGGGGGTATGGGGGATAAGGGGCCATGGTTAAAAACCTACTATCATAAGAACCACCGATTCGTTGTCACCTAATCGTAAACCTCTACCGCTCTCTAAATCGTAACAACTCGGAAACTTCCCTTTCGGATCTAATCGGAAAGAGTTAGAAAAACGGGGTCCCCTTGGGGACTTTCCAATGAAGTAGTTTTAGCAGGGGTTCCCCAAGACCTGAAAATTATTTCAGGGGTTCCCCTGGGGCAAAAAGATTGAGAAAGGCTAATCTAGGCTTTCCCTTCAAAGGCTCAACAATGCTAAATCTCTCGCCATCTCCAAATGCTAATCCACTGTTGCTTAGCCACCAAGAATACTATCATCCAAAAATTGGTACCGGGGAATAGGGGGTATGGGGGAAAAAGTTTTGTCTCTGGTGCATTGGGCAGAATAGCAATCAGGGAACATACTGTACTACAACCTATCAATGAATTCCATAGATAAGACAAAATTAGTAACCCGCACTGAAAAATTTTGACTGAAGCATGAATGAAGCGAACTTGGTTAAATCAACTATAAGCATATAGGTACAAATAACCTGCAGACACACATTATAGTGAAACAACAGTATATATAGCGCCCACGTGCCCCTCATTTAGAGGCAATATCCACCTTTGAAACCAAATTCCTATGTCCCTGAGATATGACAGCATCTTTGTTTTTTGCATTCGGATCTACTTTAATGTTTGTAATGTATATAATGTTATCGTAGGAGTGGGGAGACCCAAACTCTCTCCGGGGCCTACAGCTTATCTCCTACAGGGTAGCTGGATTAGTCTCTGGTCAAATGATGTACCCACCTATACCTGTCTCTATACATGGCCTAATATATTATTATTAACAATAAACTGGATTGTAGATAAATATATATATAAAGTGTCCAGTGCTCATATGTTTTTCAAGAAAAATGATTTGTGGCCAACACCATCTCAAACGTGAGTATCCACCACCTTGGATCAAATGCGCTTACCAGAAATTGGTAAAAAAACACACAGAATAGACTGTCCCTGCTGATGTCCTATTGTATGGAGCTTCCAATCCTCTAAAAGACCTCTGTGGACACCATCATAACCAAAGGCATTCCCTTTGTATTACTTTGTAGGATCTTCAAAGCAGTAACAGGATGTATCTTTCCTTTTCAATCGAGCACTGCAATTTTCTGAATTGTGTACAGAACGCCCCCTGGAAATGCCATTTTCTGCTTGTGTGGCTGGCTTACTGATTTTCCCAGAAGTCTGCGCTAAGATACAACTCAGATTTTGGCATACCCTGTAAGTAAGCTATCTTCTGTGTGCCCAGAAAGGCCTGGATACTCACGTTTGAGATAGTGATGGCCACAAAGCCTTTTTCTTGAAAAACATATGAGCACTGGACACTTTATATATATATTTATCTACAATCAAGTTTATTGTTAATGTTTTGAGCACAAGACACTAGTTGTTACGTCAAGAATACTGGACTATAATTTGGGGACATACGATCCCCAATTGATTTACCTTTGAAAAATTGTTACACATAGCACTTTTAGCGCTGCACTTTATTATATTTTATCTGGTCACAATTTGTCAATTGGTGTGCTAGCAGCTGTTCTGATTGAGATTTCTAGGAGTGCGGTATTTTTCTCTTTATATCTTCTATATTATTATTGTGCCAGATGGGGAATTTCCATGTCTCATATAGGGAACAATACAGCATTTTAGACTAGGTCTTTCATAGATTCTGTATTTTGACTAGAAATTTAAATGATTGGTGAGTATTAAAAGTCTGCCTTGTCAAATACAGCAGTTTTTAAATAAACTGTGTATGGAAAAAATGGCTTAACCTTAAATGAAAGGGACACCAAACAAAATTCTTATTTTCCAAAAATAATCCAAACATATCAACTACTTAATGGCCCTCTAAACTATTTTTCATGAACTTGTTTCCTACTGTGTTTTTGTTCCTTGTAATGCATACCTCCCAACTTTCTGAGATGGGAATGAGGGACACCAATTAGCAAAAGTATGTAGGCATAGGACACACCCACTGCCACGCCCCCTTAAGGAGAATTATACAAAAAAAAAAATAGTTAAACCCACAAGTGCTTTTTTTTACCACTACTATTCCTTTATATTGGCTTTTTAAATGTACACATGCAGCAATTTAGAAATTGGATGGAAGCTTTGGCATTGTAAAACACTTTTTGATAGATACATAGTGCATTTTATGTATAGGAATATGTATCACACCAAAATGAGGGACAAATGAAGAGCAATGAGAGACAAAGGGACATTGTTCCAAATCAGGGACAGTCCCTCAAAATCAGGGACAGTTGGGAGCTATATGTGATATCCTCTATGAGCTCCTGAATCTCCCCTCGACCCTTCTATTTGTTTGGAACAAACCGTGCACATTGCACTAGTCCATCTTGGCAAAGAGCATGAGATGGTGGCTACATTCCTACATACAGTGGGGCTATGGAGAACAAATGTAGCCACTTCCTAAAGGGAAGTCAGATCACGGCAGCAAAAAAAAGAACTTGGAAGGAAGCTGAGAGCAATAGAAGGTACTTTTTTGCACTAAAAATATATACAGATTGTTTTCAGTACATGGAAACCCTTTACCATCTTGCAACTGAAGGAACTGTGTATATGGAGTGGTCAAAAAGAGACGGGTAGGCAGCTATGTAAAATGCCAGAAAAAAATCCCTACTTAGGGATGGGGACCACACTTAAGCCCTATCTACTATTTTATCAACAGTTATTCATAGACATCCTGTTTTGCTTGTCATAATGCATGGTTATCTGACTTCAATTGGATGCTTATGACTGGGATGACATATGGCGGCCCACCTATTCCAGATTAGTATCAACACGTGATCACCTCATACAATATCAATTCCCACACAATGCTCCAATTGCTGGAGATGTGCCATCCCAGGGGCGGACTCATGCATATCTTTTGGCATTGCCCAGGCATTGAACAGTTCTGAGCAGAGGTCGTGGGCTGTGTCAGATCGGTCATGACGATTAGCATTACTCCCTCAGTTGAAGTGTGTTCATTGGGCATGATTGATCAGTTAGCACCCACTAAGGTAATCCACACGCTCCTTACTTTATTGTTTTATTATGCATGAAAGGTAAGGTAAGAAATGGTGGCCCCTATTGTATTGGTGTGGAAAGCTTTAGTAATAAAGCAATGCCATTGTATATGGCTACATATACAAATAGAGGTGTACCAGCCATATTTGGGAAGGAGTGGGGAGGTTGGATAAACAATAGATCCACTGCATCTGATTAATCGCTCATTACTAAACTTTAAGAGTCCGTAAAGATATGTTTTATGATTGTATATTGTACCCCGTGAGAATCCCATTGGGTTAAACTTAGGATATGATGTACTGTAATACCTTTGTGTCTCCTTCTAGTGTAATAGGAGCTGCATTGCCTACTAGTACTGCTGCACTGTACTGCTATATGTTGTGTTTATTTTCTGTTCTCTACATTTATATGAAAACTAAATAAAAAGAAGTTAAAAAAAAATGCCAGAAAAAGTCATTTCTGCTGGAGGGGCTATACCAGATTCTGAAGCTACACCATTACAACTATTGAAATTTGTGTTAAATAAATGATTAAAAAAGAACATTTTCTTTTTTCCAAGTATATCACAGTATATCTAATATTTGCCTGTTTGAATAATTTTCAAAAATCAACAATCTCCGTGGAGTGTGCTAACTTTTCACATACCATTTCACAAACTGTGCCAGAAGAGCTGTCACTGTACAAATGTGGTAAGTGACAGTAGGAGGAATGGTTGTGGTAGTGAAAATAGCAGATTCCCATTGGAGACAGGTGGGTGTTTTGCCTACAGATGAGAGTAGTCTGCCCTCAGTCAAGAGGAGGACACATAGAGGATGTATCTGCCCAGGTGGTTTGTGCTAAGAAAGCATGGGCAGATAACCCTAAAATACTTTGGTATGTGTACTGGCTCAATATAAATTCTCTGTTTGAAGCTGATCCTTAAAGTAGTTGTACACCCTTACATATACCCGGTGAAGTGACTGGCCTCAGATGAAACAAATCCTTCTAATTAAGTTGTACCTGTTTATCAGCAGTCTTTTCTACGTCATTTCAAAATCCAAAAACTATACAGTTTGTTTGAGCTGTCGGAAAAAAGGGAGTGGAGAGCTGAATACTCTGCAGAGCTCAGTGAGGAGAACTCTGAGAACTGATTGGAGGGAAGGGCCATGTTCGACCTCACATAGGAACGCAGCTGAGGCTGTCAGTCAGCTGGAGCTTTCAACTCTGTACCATTTTTTCTCTCGGTGTAAGGAAAACTTGTCATAAGTGGCTGATAAAAGAGTAATGAAGTAGCAGACAGAAATGGCACTTAGTGCTCTTAACTGAGACAGGAACATACTATGCTTTTTTCATATTTCATGTCTGTGGTTTACAACCAGTTTAATATATACAATATATTTATTTATATCTGCATGAGTGCCATCAATCCCAGTTATCATAAGTTTCTTCACACCCACTGATGACTTTTAGGCTGGGTTCACACGTATGCGAATTGGATGCGGCTTAAACCGCATCCAATTCGCAGGACACTTGAAAACACATTGTTTTCAATGTGTCCAGTTCACATATGTGCGGTGCATTCGCACTCCGCATTGCACAAAAACCGCACACGTTTTTTGTGCAATGCGGTGCGAATTCCCAGCCCGTTGAGTCCAGTGGGAGCGCATCTAACACGGAGATGCACTCCGCACTGAACGGGGATATTTTCCCCTGCTCGCGGCTCCTCCCCCATCTCTCCCCCCGCAGCTGCTGCGCTGTGGGAATGGACAGGAGCCGCCGAACGGCGGCTCCGTCCCTTCCCGGCAGCAGAGAGGCTGGAATTCGCACCGCAATGGTGTGAATCCAGCCTTAAACTTGTTTTGGACAGCTCCTTTGAAAGCATGATGTAGGTTCACAGCAATAGATTCCAAATGCAAATACCACACTTAAGCCTTGTACACAGGCTTAGATTTTCAGACGACCGAACGTCCGTTTTTTATTGGATGCTAGTCTTATATTGAAAGTGAACAGATTACTAATCATACGAAAATTTTCATACGACCGAATTCAACGTCAAAAGTGACATAATGTGTTGAATAGCTTTGTATGTATTTTTTTCGTTTCTGAGCATGCGTAGTCTTGATCGTATGTTTTTTTCGTACGAAAATCGTAATAGTGATTAAAAAATTCTAGTCTGCACATCCAGCTTTTGTCATCCAAAAAGTCAAAATTGGCTGTCGAAAAGAGCATACTAATGGTAAGAATTTTGGACGATCAGTCGCACGAAAACTCCCGTCCGCAATTTGCATCGTGTGCACGAGGCTTTAGACCCCATACACACTACAGGCGGTCCCCTAGTTACAAACTTCCGACTTACAAACAAATCCTACTTACAAACGGAGGGAGACAACAGGAAGTGAGAGGAAATCTCCTCCTAGGAAGGGAAATTCACTCCTGTAAGAGTTATTATGGGAAAAAGGTGTCTCCACTGATGCTTTATCACCAATCGTTGTTTCCACAAGAACCGAACATTTTCAAAATCCAACTATCATTGGGACAGAAAGTGAGGTGAAATCTTCTGAACAGAAACATAGACAGCAAAACAAATGTTACAGGGGTGTTACCCCTTCCCTATGTTATCCCAAAGACTTAAAAATCGTTTTTTTGGCTGGAGCTACACTTAAAAAAATTACCTGTTTCCACTTACAAACAAATTCAACTTAAGAACAAACCTACAGAACCTGTCTTGTTTGTAACCCGGCTGTATTTGATTTTCTGCAGATTTTTGTCTTCAGATTTACCAAAGCCATGCAGTGCAAGGGCCTGCCTGATTGCATACAAATTGAAACTCTAAAGCCTCGTACACACGGTTCGACGATCGCATACAACAGGTCGTACTCACGACCGTTGTATGCGATATCGATCATTCGTATGCGCGATTTGAACAGTCGAACATACGTCGGTCGTACAAGGGAGTTGTATGAGCAGACTAGAAAACTTGGTCGTACCAACAAGCTCTCATACGACCGTTGTATCGTGTGTACAGAGCAGTTGGTTCAACCAAGTTGTATTGTGCAAAACACGCATGCCCAAAGTCAGGAACGGCTGGATGCTAATTACATGCACCTGAACGTTCTTTCCCCGGCCGTACGATCGTGTAGTGCAGTCATTATGCTGCATACAACAGCCAACATACGATTCAACGTGATCGTACAACCGTGTGCACGGGGCTTTAAGTTTTGACCTCATATTATATGATTTTGGTAAATCTGAAGACAAAAAATCTGCAAAAAAAATCTAATAGTGTGTATGGGGTCTAATAATGAACTCCAGACCTTTTACCTGCTTAGTTGATGAAGAAATAATTAAGGAATAACCCACACCTGCACATGAAATAGCTTTTGATTCAATTGTCCAATTACTTTTGGTCCCTTAAAAAAGGGGAGATGGCTATTCTTAAGCTACTTTCACACTGGCGCTAGTTTCAGCGGGGATTTACCGCTGTTATAGCGGCGCCGATATGCAGGGGGTTAACACGGGGTTAAAAGTTCCGGCGCCCCAAGCTACAGATGCGTTGTGCAGCCACTTCGGAAGTGCTACCCATTGTTTTCAATGGGCAGGGGCGGTGGAGGAGCGGTATATTACCACTCAAAGCACCGCCCCAAAGATGCGGCTTGCAGGACTTTTTGTAACGTCCTGCAAGCGCACCGCCCCAGTGTTAAAGCACTCAGGGCTTTCACATTGGGGTGCATTGGGCTGGATTTTTGAGGCGCTTTACGGGCGCTACTTTTAGCTAAATAGCACCTGCAAAGCTCCTCAGTATGAAAGTAGCCTTAAGAGCTGTAGTTCCTAAACCTTTCCTCCGATTTGGATGTACATACCCTCAAATGAAACCCAAGAGTGTGCACTTTCAGCCCATATCCATTATATAACTGTAGCTTGAATATATTTTGATAAATACCTGAAAAAATGAAAATTGTGCCTGTGTCCAAATATATATGTGTTCAAATATATATGGACCTAACTGTGTGTTATGCATGCACCTATAGCATATAGAGCAGTGGTTCTCAACTCCTGTCCTCAGGACCCACTAACAGGCCAGATTTTTAGTATTACCTTGGGGAGATGCAGACTAGAATACTGCAATCACTGAGCAGCAAATGATATCACCTGTGATGTATTTCAGTTATCCTGCAAACCTGGCCTGTTAGTGGGTCCCAAGGACAGGAGTGGAGAACCACTGATATAGAGGAAGGATCAAATATCTGCTGCCATGTAACCAAATGGCTTACCTCCATAATTTGCTTTAGAGCATATCATACATTGCTATTTAAACCCTGTGCCATGGTTATTTTAAAGCCCATTCACAATTACATGCATATTGAGGTTCACTGTGTTAAGGTTAACACATTCACTTTAAGGCTGAATTCACACCAGTCCAGTGCAAACTCCAGCTCCATTGCCTGTGAGAAGGACAGGAGCCGCTGTTCAGCGGCTCCTGTCCATTCTCACAGTGCATCAGCTGGCCAGGGGGGGAGGTGCAGTGAGGAGAGGGAAAGATCCCCGTTCAATGTGGAGCACATCTCTGAGATTAGATGCGTTGCCATTGAACAAAATGGGGCTCTGTGCAATGCGGAGTGGGAATGCACCGCACATATGTGAACTTGACACATTGAATAGAATATGTTTTCAAGTGTCCTGCGAATTGGATGCGATGTAAGTCGCATTCATTACGCATAGGTGTGAACCCAGCCTGAATGGGCAGGTGGTGCACTTAAGTGCAAGAGGCATCTGCACTATTTTTAGCAGCACAGCACAGCACAATGCACAGCGGCTGTGGTGCACTGTAATATGTTATCATCTAATGTATACTTTCTTCATTTTCGGATGATGGATTGAACAGTGCTCCATGAGATGTTCAAAGCTTGGGATATTTTTTTATAACCTAACCCTGCTTAAGGCTGGGTTCATAGTGGAGTACGGAGCGGCTCACAGCAGGGGTTCGGTGCGTCTCCGTTCACCGCTTCAAGTCCAATCTCAGCCCCAAATTTTGGCTGAATTCAGGCCCAAAAGGGACCAGAAGACACACAGGAATCCTGTGCAATTCGCTCCATAGCCATAGAGAGCCGGTCACAATCTCCTGACATGCGAATTGGAGAAATCCACATCCGATTCGTAATAGTGTGAACCCAGCCTTAAACTTCCCCACAACTTTATCCCTGACCTGTCTGGTGTGTTCCTTGGCCTTTATGATGCTGTTTGTTCACTAAGGTTCTCTAACAAACCTTTGAGGGCTTTACAGAATAGCTGTATTTATACTGAGATTAAATGACACACAGGTGGACTCTATTTACTAATTGGATGATTTCTGAAGGCAATTGGTTCCACTAGATTTTAGTTAGGGGTATCAGAGTAAAGGGGGCTGAATACAAATGGACGCCACACTTTTCAGATATTTATTTATAAAAAAAAAATTGAAAACCATTTATCATTTTGCTACAATTATGTGCCACTTTGTGTTGGCCTATCCCATAAAATCCCAATAAAATGCATTTACGTTTTTGGTTGTAACATGACAAAATGTCCAGGGGTATGAATACTTTTTCAAGGCACTGTATATACTTTGTGGTGCCATTTTCTAAAGAAATGGCAGCATATTATCTAAATAAATGGTAGCACACCATACACCATATACCCTACATAATAACATGCACCTTAGGGTTGTATTTTCCATAGATTCCTATAATAAGGACAGGATATAGCTTCTTATGCACTCCCAGGGCATTTTAGTTATATCTGTGCACTGCAATTCAGAACATACGAGAAATTGATAAAAAAAAAACCTGTAAACTTCATCCTTATGTTGCTTCATTTCAGTTGCAAAAAATCCACCATTATAACTCTAATGAATGTGTCCTATACTTTTTATTGCAGCCCCTCATTTGCCTATATAATTAATATAATGAACCAATACTATTGTCTTTATCTTACTAGGTATATACCATGCTGTTTTAGCAAGAAGTAACATAAGACAGTATGTCAGACTCATCCATTTAAATTGGGTTAGAGGAAATCAAATATTTGGTCATCTCCCTCTGATGTCTGCAGTATTAATGGTTTCTATATATATATAGTTTGCTTTATGAATAATGTAGAATAGTTTGAACTGTACAAACTAATACAGATGAATGTTGCTGTTCAGCATTCTATCAGTAGATGGTGCTGTAGTGGTAGGTTTCATCCCAGTATCCTGGGCTGCAAGTGCCTACACTGCTGGGAGCTAGGTCTAAAATACTAAAATTGGTATTTGGTCTCCAAAGCAACTGTACAATTTAATACATGACTTGTCAGGCTCCCCAGTGGATCACCTGCATTCAAAAATGTTCCTTTCAAATTTACATGGATACAGAAGAAGTCAAACGCAGCGGGTAAACCCCACTGTTCTGTGTTCTCGCTCCCTATAGTGCCTTGCTTTGCATACGTTCCTTCTGTTTTTCTTGCCATTCAAAGACACTCAGGACATGACTCAAACAAGCACAACAGACCGGGCCTTTCTCATCTCTTTATACATGTACCCATTTTACTTTGCCACAGTCAAGCATATTGCAGTATTATGTTTTCCATATTGCTGATAGCATATGCTGACTGCTTTGCCTAAGGAGGTACAAGGGAAGACAATTAGATTGGAGCAGAGAAAATGTCTGGAGTTACAGTATTGTGATGAGAATATATAAAGAGAATGAATTACTGTAGCACTTTATTTATACAGTAAGAGATACTAAAGACAGAGCACACAATTCTCAGTAAATAGGAATTTCAGTGAGCATTAGCAAAGTTACGGTTCTTTGTGTTTTCCAAAATCAACTGCATACCCGTATCTCCCAACTGTCCCTGATTTCGAGGGACTGTCCCTGATTTGGAACAATGTCCCTCATTGCTCTTCATTTGTCCCTCATTTTGGTCTGATGCATATAACTATATATAAAATGCATTATTTATCTATCAAAAAGTGTTTTACAATGCTAAATCTTTCATCCAATTACTAAATTGCTG
The DNA here is from genome assembly GCA_018402905.1 of Glandirana rugosa. NCBI lineage: Eukaryota > Metazoa > Chordata > Amphibia > Anura > Ranidae > Glandirana > Glandirana rugosa. The sequence goes on from BLSH010430183.1 coordinate 1,095,450, forward strand.
CATTCATACATTTAAAAAGCTAATATAAAGGAATAGTAGTGGTAAAAAAAAAGCACTTGTGGGTTTATCTAATTTTTTTTTATAATTCTCCTTTAAGGGGGCATGGCAGGGGGTGCGTCCTATGCCTACATATATTTGCTTATAGGTGTCCCTCGTTCCCATCTCAGAAAGTTGGGAGGTATGCATACCTAAAACCACCAACTGCTTGGACATCTTAACCCATAGACCAAAAGTGAGGCCCAACGTGAGGCCACCAAAATATAGTAAACTCATAAGGCAGTATGCATTTTCTATGGGCCCATTTGCTGCAGGGGGAGACAGAGTAAAGCTAGCCATATACATATTGATCTTATGGATTCCTCCACCACAAGGATGGAGGAATCTCCCTTGCAAGCAGTGCTGCCGACCGCCAGTATTTTTACTGGAGGCCAGTAAGAATCATGCATTTGCTTCCTGCCAGTAAAAGAAAAGGATTGGCAGTTAAAAATATGGTCGTGATGCTCGGTTCAGCACTGTGTATGCACAGTTCTGGTTCAGAGCCAGCCGAGACCATCCGAGTGCATGCTACAGTATGTTTGGGTGGCACCAGCGGAGCAGCGGTCTGGTGGAGGCAGTGCCTGAGCATGCCGTGTGATGCATGGAGGCCGAGGAGAGCGGCCGGAGCCTCATGTGTGGGTCTGTGGTATGGGAGCAAGGTAAGCTGGGAGTGGGACTGTCAGTGCTGTTTTTACTGGAGTGGACCGAAGAGACCACCTGGCATGGAGAGAGACTGTCACTGTGACTCAGGAGGGGACGTGACACGTCGTGTCGGTGAGGTGTCATCATCATCTGTGCTGCTGTCAATGTCACTGTAAGGGCTCGTTTACATTTGCTTCGGCTTCAACACACATTAAGGGCTAGTTTACACTTGCTTCAAAACAGGGCTTCGGACACGCTTTGTTAAAGCTCTCTGAACGCTAGTCAAATCTCCTGTCACTAAATAAAATAGTTAGCTTACAGTCCTGTTTACACCTTGCTTTTTCTTTGCTTTGCTTCAGCTTCGCTTCAAAAATTATACACCATGTCGCTTGAGTTGCGCTTCAAACGTCTTCAAATCCTCCATAGAAGTCTATGGCAAAGCTCGCTTGAAGCCCCACTGAAGCCCCACCAAAGCCTCATCAAAGCTCCATGAAGCCTCACCAAAGCCTCATCAAAGCCCCACCAAAGACTCATCGAAGCTCCACCAAAGCCTCATCGAAGCCCCACAAAGCCTCACCAAAGCCTCACCAAAGGCTCATTGAAGCTCCACTAAAGCCTCATCAAAGCCCCACGAAGCCTCACCAAGGCCTCATCAAAGCCCCACCGAAGCCCCACAAAGCCTCACCAAAGCCTCATCAAAGCCCCACCAAAGGCTCATCAAAAGCAAGGTGTAAGGGGGCGTGGCTGAGCGGCGAATGTGAGAAGACGTCTCCTCTGTGAGCTCCGCTGAGAATCCTCCATTGATCCTGCAGGAAACCCTTAATCCTGTCTACATCTACACCCGCAGACGGAGTGTGTACCCGTCCACACACAGAGACCCGTCTGGGAAGCTCCGGAACCTCCTGTGGCCATGACAAAGAAAAATAAAGACGCGAGGTCCGCAGACCTCATGCTCCAAGATGGCGCCGAGCCCCTGCACTCGCAAACAGCTAAGGCCAAATATATGGCAGCCGCACATAAACTTTTCTCCAAAAGCCTGCCTAAAGACGACCCGCGCTGCACACCCGCGCCAAGAGGAATGGATGGCGGTACAGAAGAGGCGGATGACACCGTTCCTTTGGAGGAGGGAGAGGGATCCGGCCTTGACTGGGACACAGTGAG
>BLSH010430183.1:1120845-1134307 GCA_018402905.1 Glandirana rugosa
ACCGAGTACAACGTCGCACGACCGCGCAATTGTCAGTTAAAGCGACGCAGCGCCGAATCGCAAAAAGGGCTCCGGTCCAAAAGCTGGAAATCCTTCCGGGGCTGAAGTGGTTAAATTCCCAGGTTCAGCCCAATCTGGGAGGAGAAGTTCGGGTGGAAGTCTGGAGATGGAGTAGTATGGGCTGTCGCGTTCAGGGGGAGCTCCCAGACTGGGGGGTGACCCTGGGCCTGCAGTGCTCGGGTGCGGCTAGGAGGAGAGAGATCTTGGGGGCGGGCACAAGGAAGAGTGGAAAGGACAGCAGGAGAGAGCACTATCCGGGAGAGATCTCCAGTGTGGAACTACAAGTGTCAGGATGTCGGTGAGCAACATACTCTGGGAAACTGTTAGAGTCATGCCGGAGCGGATTGGGGTGAGAGACAGTCTAGGAAGGATGCAGAAGCCAGTATGGGAACCCTATGTTGTTGTGGTAGTGGAGAAGGCCATGAAAGCTGGAGAAGCTGGAGGGGCCTGGAGGAGGATGGGCTGGGAGTAGTAGTCCATCAGGCTAGCTGGCACACATGGAGGCTATCTACCTCTACCTGTAATGGGTGGTCCGGTGGCCCTGCTCCAACTATAGCAGGCCTCACCATGTGCTAGATAGGCCGGAAGAAGATGTAATGGAGGCCTGATAAATATCCTTTCAGGTCTCACCTGTAGAAGCAAGTGTTGTGCTGGAGAGGAGTATAAGAAGTGTAACGGTCAGCAAGTGATGTGCTGGAGGAAGATGGAGTATATAGTGTCCCATGTACAGAACTGTTCAATTTCTGGGCATCCCATAATCATCCCTACCCCATCCAAGTTCAATTCCCCCAAAAAACAAAAACAAAACAAAGTACCAACCTGTTCTGTGTCTCCAGATGTGCAGAAATGTTTGATTGAGGGCAGTGTGATCAGGTGAACCACAACACTCAGCCACCCCTAAGGGGGCCATTGGTTACACATATATCACAGGGCCATTAGGTAGTGGATGTGTTTGGAGAATAAGGATATTGTTTATGGTCACTTTAAGGCCACCATGGATGTTAGAGGGCAGATGGATGTGCAGACACTATTTGACTGCATTCAGATATATACTGTATGTGAGCCACCATGTCCCTAAATACAAATGATTGCATCTTGATAATGTTCATATTTTGTATAGGAAGACAGGAGGGGAATGTGTACTGCAGGCTCCTCTTATTGCTTATTGTGGCAGGAGAGGAGAAAACACTGAAGAGGCCACGTTTTTCAATATGTCCAATGGCTATTACTCCCAAAGAAAGCTTAGGCCTGCATTGTCTGCCTTCCAATGGCTATGGGCACCTCTACAATAAAGTCAATATTTTCTTGACCACCAAACAACTGTAACCCTACTGATATGAAAGACTTATAGAGAAAATGGATACCTTAGTTAGTTTGGGAGCCAACTAAGAATAAACCAAATTGAGTATAAAAATGATAGCACTAAAAATATCCTGTCAACAACATGCTAAAATCATATTGAAAGTATATTAACTAGGCCTCCTTTGATCCTTTATACTAGGGCATGGGAGGCGTACGATGCAGTTAGTACTGAGACAGGTACTAAGCACCTGATGGGAATGGCAATGCCAAAGGTGACTGAGGGCCACATGGCTTAGAAGTTTCTAGTAGATGTGTGAATTAGATTTTTGCAGATATTTTCCAGTGTGAAAAGGGTTATATAACATTAACAGTGGCTATCATAAGGGACTGATATGCATTCTTAAGATGAACCACACAGTGTTTTTGTTTTCTTTTTTTTTCCATGGGGTCCCCCATTAACATCAATACCAGACCTTCATCTAGGACAGCCTTTCTCAACCTTTTCAACACAGAGGCACCCTCAAAATAATTCTCCGGTCTCGGGGAACCCCTGCTAAAAATTTAAAATCTACATCTCATGATACATTAGTGTGATGGTCAATGGGAAGAATGCTCCTTACACTTGTGGTCATTGGGAAGAATTCCCCCCTTACAGATAGCTAAAAATATCAATGATGTCATTGGGAATTTATCTGAGAAGTAGAACTTGACCATTGCTCAAGGAACCCCTAGCAACCTCTGGAGGAACCCTAGGGTTCCATGGAACCCTGGTTGAGAAACCCTGATCTAGGATAAGGGTCTGATATAGATTAAGGGAATCCCCAGCCACTTTGTTACAAGCAGAAATAAGCGGCTGGAAACGGTCATTTGCTGGAAATGTAAACAGCATTTATTTTTTTAATTTGTAGATGTACGTTTTGCTGTAGGAGATTGCATACATCATACAGATGTACCACTTCATGTGAGGTTTCAAGGCTTCCCCCAGGCATGTTATTTGGAGGAATTTTGCAAATTTTAATGTTGACCTTTAAGCATTATTAGAATCACTGCTCCCCACCAAACAGAATTTTAACATTTTTTTTGCTTGGGTTCATGTCCCCCAGGACACTGTGTAGCTCCCAGTTCCATCTGTTTTTTAACATTTAGTTCCCATTGATTTGGCACTCGAACTTCAGTAATGTTCATAAAATCCACCTTTATTCCAACCCAGGTATGTTCAGCTAGCAATGAGCATATTTTATTCTATGGAATATGCACCCATGAATCTATATTATTCAATATAAAACCTAATAATGTATCTTTGATGTTTTAGATTCAGCTGATAACCTGGGAAGACACATTGGTGGAGAACTGAATCAACGTCTAATGTTTATTTTTGAAACCAGTAGCAGATGGATGTTGAATGATTCATTACCATTCCTAATGTGCATAACTAAGGCATTTTACATTTCCTTCTTTCAAATGAAATAAAAGGACTTGAGCTGTCTGACCTTCCTGAGCAGAGAGAGCTCTTTATGCCCCCTGCAGTACATTTCAACGTTCCTGACATTTCAGAAACAAAGGAAAAGATCTGTTCAATGGCTGAAGAACAATAATATGATGCATATTGCATTGTCATTATCTGAAAGCTTTGAAGTTCATTAAAACATGACAACTGTACTACTGATTATTGACTATTATATTTTAAAATCTGAAGTATTTTTTATTCTTCTAACTGATGAGTATTCCATTGCTCTCTCTCCATCCATCCCTTTCAAGGTCTCTTCAATCTCTCTAAAGGCAAAAATACCAACATTGATTTTTGTGTTTTTCAATGGAACGGCTATGGCTTGAATCATTCACCAGCTCTTTAGAGTTATTGGGTGTTTCATCATTAAGATCTCTCTGTGGAATCTTCTCTCCCTGTAATGACCAGGTCATTAGAGAGCCAAGGAAGTTTTTTTTTTTTATTTCACATTTATCCTACAGTCCTAGCACTGCTTCCCAAAGTCATGCAATGGGAGTCTTGGCTGTGACAGGTTAATAGCTGCCCTTGTTTACTCTATTTCCCCAGTAGTGTAACAAAGTGGTAGTGGCAGAAAACCATGGCAAGGATGGTTAGCTGTTCTTGAAAATATCTTTGGTGATCTGGCCTCTACTGGCCCAAAATGTAAATATCCCTCAAATTATTTTCTTTTTCATTGCACTTATAGAAGTAATCATTGTACTAATATAGTTATTCATGAAATTGAGATCCTACCAATCTGAGGATTAAATATTATCATAAGTAGGTGTGGACAGGATGTGAGAGAGAGCAAACATGTCTTGAGAGAGCTCCGTCCATCCTGAACCCATCCTGCTCATATCCGAGGCACTACAATCACCATAATCTGCTTACCTATTCAAGGGAACTCTCTTCATATCTCTCCATAAGATCGGATGCTAGCTAAATGCCATCCCACTGTAACACAGCCTAAAAAGCCAAACATTGGGACTGGACTGACACGACTTTGTGCCTGAGGCGCAGGCTTGCTCCTGAAGCACATAGACTCCCCTGCAGTGTTGCTAACCTCCTGAAGCATTTTTACTGACAAAACATAAAACATTTACTGGCTGAGCACATTTTTTACTGACAACCTGCAAAATGGCATTAAAAACTAAGAAAATCAATATTTAAACAGTATAAACACAATATGGAAACATTGACAATACCCATAGCAAGTAATTTGTCTGGTTTAGACTTACAAAAGTCAACACAGCATAACAAATGATCAGCCCCTGATATTTACAGACAGTTGTAAAAATCACAGATTTTTACACATTGTCCATAAATTTACTGATGGTTGACAACCCTGCTCCCCTGACACCTTCGAAAGACCCGCTACCACCTCAGCCTGAAGGAGCTGCAGAAGCTCCAAATAATACTGCCATCCTCAACCATTGAAGCATGCAAATCCTTCTTGATGGAGCGAATTGATCAGTGGTGGCTGGTGAATTTTAGGATGGGGGTGCCAGGCCCCGCCCTTCCTTTTTGACTCCTCCTATTTATCATAAGCCCCACCCCTAATAGAATCCACCCATTCTGTCCCCTGTATTCCACATATTGTGTCAGGAGTATACAGCTTGGCATCACAGGACACAGTATACAGCCCCAGCATCACAGGTAGGGTATATTGCAGCCAGTACACAGTATACAGCTCAGCATCACAGGTGGGGTATATTGCAACCAGTACACAGTATACAGCTCAGCATCACAGGTGGGGTATATTGCAGCCAGTACACAGTATACAGCTCAGCATCACAGGTGGGGTATATTGCAGCCAGTATACAGCTCAGCATCACAGGTGGGCTATATTGCAGCCAGTACACAGTATACAGCTCAGCATCACAGGTGGGAGTATATTGCAGCCAGTATACAGTATACAGCTCAGCATCACAGGTGGGAGTATATTGCAGCCAGTACACAGTATACAGCTCAGCATCACAGGTGGGGGTATATTGCAGCCGGTGCACAGTATAACGCTCAGCATCATAGGTGGGGTATATTGCAGCCAGTAGCACAATATACAGCTCAGCATCACAGGTGGAGTATATTGCAGCCAGTAACACAATATACAGCTCAGCGTCACAGGTGGGGCATATTGCAGCCAGTAACACAGTACACAGCACAGCACTACGTACCGGTCCAGGAGTCAGGCCGCTCTCTCTCACGCCGCGGTGGAAATAACAGATGTGTGGTGCTGGACACTCTCCCAGTCCAAGCACCAACACGTCCGCCAGTCCCGACTCCGCCCCTGCAGCCTGACCAACCAGTCACTGAAGCCAATCAGTGAATCTATGTGCGCTTTGGTGGCGCACATAGATTCACTTTAAAGGCTGACCAATGGGCTTTGGGACTTGCGCTCTAAAAACAGCAAGTTTCCCAAAAAAGCAGGGACAGCCGTATACCGGTGGCCTATATATATATTCTTTTTTTCAGACATCCAGTGGGGGGACGGTGCACTGGCGCCCTCTATGGAGGAGCCGCTGGAATTGATCAGCTAGCAGTGGTGTGCAATCTCATCTGCCATGATTTGGACAGGTTCAGAGGACGGAGGCAGAGGCACAGTTGTTGGCTATTGAGGATGCTGTAGTACTGTACAAGATAGATCTTGTTTGAGCAGCGCTTTTCCCTCTTATTTAGGTATTTATATCTAAGACACATAGTATGTTATGCAAGCGCTGTTGGAATAGCAAGTAATGTTGTTCATATAAACATATTGAGGATGCTGTGACTACACATAGAGCCAACACTGAGAAGCTTCAATGCCAGCTTCAGTGAGGGGTACAGGGTACACTTGGACAGCACCCAGAGTAGTTTGCTGAACCTATTTTTAACTTGATAACGTCTCACTTGCATACATAGTTGAAAGAGCCCACCATGTCCCGACGAGAGCAAGACCGCTCAGTGCTCCTGTGGACTTAGGGGTTAGTAGGCAACCACTAAAAGAATGCATAGTAATAAGGCCACAACAGCTTGGAGATAATAATACATATAATAAGGCAATGCAAACAAAGGCTAAATCAATAAACATGAGCGCTATGAATAATAAAATGGTTAATTACCCACTAACTGGCACTCAAAGGATATAGCAAGACTAAGTGAAACTACTACTAGGTAATTAGATTCTCTAAACAACCACAACCAGTTCAGAAGAATCAAAAGGGTCCTGGTGTACAACTTGTGCATACAACCCCAACAGTGGTGAAGATGTATTCATTCCTAGTATGGAGGTAGCCCTGTAGCCATGCGGATAGAAAGTACCTGGCCCCTATTGATGTTGGCTGACTTTCGGTAAGGCCCTTCTTTAGATGGCGCACTGTCCCTTTAAGATTGTTACTGAGTATGACAGGGCAGGTGTGCTGCTAAATAGGAGCAGTCACTGCTTGGACTAACAGTGTGTGTTGGGCATTTAGGATATATAGCTCAGCTCACCACTTCCTGGTAGGCAACTAATCCGGTCCCAATGGCTTGGCAATCAGCAGTCACAAGCAATCCAATCCAGGCCCCTCACACAGGGCATAGTCTGTTAACTCCAATCCTGAAGACACAGTGACTCCGTCTCTCTCTCTCTCTCCCGAACTCAGTCTCTGAAGGCAGTGTAGCGCAGTGCTCATTTAAGAACTACACTTACCATAGCCCATGGTGTCTGCACAGCGAGTGCTCTCTGGTCTTTCCATTGGCTCTTTTTCTTATGGCATTTGATAAGATCTGATCCACTCTGCAGGGAGGGAGGGGGAGAGAAGAGTGAGTGAGAAATTATACTGAACCCACTCGTGTTACACAGATCTGGGGGCGGGGGGGTTGAGTGAGGGACCAAACCCAAACATACAGCTCTGCAATTAACTGAGAGGAGAGCCAGCATTAATACCTGCAGCCTACTCTCTCCCTTTCTCTCTGTCAACAGCTCAGTGGCTGGGGCAAACAGGAGTACGCAGTGCCAGCTCAGATACCCGTAGCCCGCCCAATGTTTACATGGAATCGGTGACGAGGGGGCAAGCAGGCAGATTCATAGCTGGTAGCACCCGACTACATGGTTTATTATCTGAAGTACAATGCCAGAGAACCTTCCTTGAAATTAGAAGAAGATTAAGAGTGAAGGGGATTGCTTACAGTATGCTGCATCCAAGTGTGGTTTACAAGGGCTTTTTGATACCCCTGAGGATGCAATTGACCTGTTGGACTCAGTGCAGTAAGCTGTATTCACCCATTTCATATGGCTGAAAGATCTGTTTGTCTTATTCTAGGGACTCTGGGAACACAGTTAATTAGACCCAGCTCGATCGCCCCTTTCTTTCCTGGGACAGAGTTTATCATGTTCTGTGTACTTTTCCACCCATGAGCCCATAAAAGGAACTCATTTGATCTATATTCCCCAATGTTTCTCACTCCTGAGCATTTACTGTTTACTGGATACAGTGCAAGATCAGCTTCCCCTGTGTACACCTCGGTCCTATCCCGTGTCAAGACTGCACCCCCTTACTTGGGTTGCTTCCATCTTACCATTAGAACATCAAACTGTTTTCTCTTCCTTAGGGAAATTTTTAACTTTTGCTTTTACCTATAACCTGATCTTTGGATCTGGCCCCCAGCGTGGACTGTGGGGCTGCCTATAATACAGCTTTTATTGCTTAAGGGTATAGGGCCACAAAGATCTAGCTAACCCACGTTTGGTGTCAGTGTGATTTGTGATGACAAGGAGTTTATGTTTAATTTATCGGCACATTTTGTTTATGTGTTTTACTCTGTACCTGTTGCTTAATACCTAATTAAAGATCGATCTTTAGACTCAGAAGATAATCTATGCTGCCAGGGGGGATGGTAACCTAGTCCATATACACTCATTCTGCTTTTTTCTTACTGAGACTTTTATCTTGTATAATGCACTACACATTTATCATGGTGAATATTATATTAATTGTCATGAAATGTTAGAAAAAACATGTTAGGCTTACCGGTAACTTGTTTTCTAATAGTCTTTTGGGACAGCACATGAGAGAACGTAGCTCCTTCTCCTTATGCAGGAAACACACACCCACAATAGATTTTAAATTGAAAGCCTCTCCCCACAGTACTCAGTTGTCGAAGAGTACCTTCAGCCCATCTGAAAAACATAAGCACACCAGCATAAACAATATTAGGACGGGCAATTGTTGCTGTCCTGAAAGACTACTAGAAAACAAGTTACCGGTAACTTGTTTTCTAATGGTCTTTCAGGACATCGCATAAGAGAATGTAGCTCCTTCTCCTCATGCAGGAAACACACACCTACACAAAAGACTTTAAATTGGAGGCCTCTGCCCAGAGTCCTCAGTTGTTGAAGAGTACCTGCGGCCCATCTGAAAAACATAAGCGCAATAGCATAAACAATACACAATTATTGCTGTCCTGAAAGACTACTAGAAAACAAGTTACCGGTAAGCCTAACTTGAATTTTCTCAAAGCGTCTTTCAGGACAGCACGTGAGAGGATAAACGAAAACTTACCCATTCAGTGTGGGACCACAGCTTGCAGAACCTTCCTGCTAAAGGCCTGCCTCCCAGCTGATAATAAATCCAGCCTGTAATGGCGTGCAAAAGTGAACATACTTGACCACGTCACCGCTTTATAAATTTGTTCCAGGGTGGCATAGGCCTTCTTTGCCCAAGTGGCTCTGCCAGAGCTCTCATGGAATGAGCATGAATACCCAGTGGTGGAATACCAATATTTATATAAAAGAACATCTGGGTAACAGTGACCATAACATGATTTCATTTAATGTTAGCTGCAAGCAGCAAACACATACGGGAAAGATAAAAACACTTAATTTTAAGAGAGAAAATTTTACAAGGATGAGGGCTGCTCTCCAGGATTTAGACTTGGAGGGAATATTGGCATCTATGAGCACAGAACAGAAATGGGAATTTTTCAAAAAAGACTGTATGCGAACTCACTGCAAAGTATATTCCCATGGGCAATACGTTTAAAAGGCTAAAAAGAAAACCTATGTGGCTCATGGCCAAAGTTAAAAAAGTTATAAATTATAACAAAAGAGCATTTAAAAAATATAAACATGAGGGAACACTATCATCTTTTAACTGTTACAAAGAATATAACAGAATATGTAAAAAGGAAATCAAGGATGCAAAATTTAAAAACGAGCGACAGATTGCAAAAGATAGTAGGACAAACCCCAAAAAATTATTCAAATATATTAATAGTAAAAAGGTCAGGTCTGAGCATGTAGGCCCTTTACAAAATAATCTAGAGTGTGTGACTGGGGACAATGAGAAGGCAAACGTATTAAATACATTCTTCAGCTCTGTGTATACAAAGGAACATGGGGGGAGCTCATGTCCCTAATGGGGGTGGTAGTGACACAGCCCCAAATGATCCACAATCGCTCAAAAATGAAATGGTCCAGAAGTATTTAGACAGAATAGAGGTGGATAAAGCACCTGGACCAGATGGCATCCATCCACGGATCCTAAAGGAATTGAGCTCTGTCATTTCAAAAACCATTGTATCTCATTTTAGGGACTCCTTAATGACTGGAATAGTACCACTGTATTGGCGTAGGGCCAATGTGGTGCCCATATTTAAAAAAGGATCAAAGTCTTTACCAAGTAACTATAGACCTGTTAGTTTAACTTCTATAACTGGGAAGAAACTGGAGAGTTTAATAAAAGACCACATAGATGAGTTCTTGTTGGAAAAAAAATGTTTTAAGCAACAGACAGCATGGATTCATGAAAGACAGAAGTTGTCAAACCTGATTTTTTTTTTTTATGAGGAGGTAAGTAAAACCTTGGACAGAGGGGTGGCTGTGGACATGGTATACTTGGATTTTGCAAAAGCGCTTGACACTGTTCCCCACACACGGCTAATGTGTAAGGTAAAGTCTACAGGCTTGGAAAGATCAGTTTGTAAATGAATAGAAAACTGGCTAAAAGACCGAATTCAGAGAGTAGTGGTTAATGATTCTTACTCTGAATGGTCTAAGGTTATCAGTGGTGTACCCCAAGGTTCAGTGTTGGGACCCTTACTTTTCAATATATTTATAAATGATATAGGGTCTGGGATTAAAAGTACCATTTCAGTGTTTGCAGATGACACCAAGCTATGCAGTGGAATAACGTCCTTACAGGATGTCTCCAACTTACAAGCAGACCTCAATGCACTGTCTAATTGGAGCGACTATGTGGCAAATGAGGTTTAATATTGATAAATGTAAAGTTATGCATTTGGGTGCTAAGAATGTGCATGCATTGTACATGCTAGGGGGAGTACAACTGGGGGAATCCATAGTGGAGAAGGATCTGGGGGTTTTGGTAGATCATAAGCTTAATAATGGCATGCAATGCCAAGCTGCGGTTTCCAAAGCAAGCAAAATCCTTTCTTGTATTAAGAGAGGTATGGACTCCAGAGATAGAGACATAATTTTGCCCCTGTACAAATCATTAGTAAGACCTCATCTGGAATATGCAGTTCAGTTTTGGGCACCAGTTCTCAAAAAGGATATCGGGGAACTGGAGAAAGTGCAGAGAAGGGCAACCAAACTAATCAGAGGCATGGAGGAGCTCAGATATGAGGAAAGATTAGAGGAACTGAATTTATTCTCTCTTGAGAAGAGGAGATTAAAGGGGGATATGATCAACATGTACAAATATATAAGTGGTCCATATAGTGAACTTGGTGTTGAGTTATTTACTTTAAGGTAATCACAAAGGACAAGGGGGCACTCTTTACGTCTAGAGGAAAAAAGATTTCATCTCCAAATACGGAAAGGTTTCTTCACAGTTAGAGCTGCAAAAATGTGAAATAGACTCCCTCCAGAGGTGGTTCTGGCCAGCATGGTAGATTGCTTTAAAAAAGGCCTGGATTCTTTCCTTAATGTAAATAATATAACTGGGTACTAACATTTTTAGATAAAGTTGATCCAGGGTGAATCTGATTGCCTCTCGGGGATCAGGAAGGAATTTTTTCCCCCACTATAGCAAATTGGATCATGTTTTGCTGGGGTTTTTTGCCTTCCTCTGGATCAACTGTGGGTGAAGGATTGTATATGGGATTGTATGGTTATATATAATTTTTGTTTTTGGTTTGGTTAAACTGGATGGACTTGTGGCCTTTGATGGCTTTCAACTGACTATGTACAGTAACTATGGAATGAGATCAGAAAGTGTATAAGCTGATTCAATTGCCATTCTTAGCCATCTGGCAATGGATCCTTTAGTGGCTTTCTGACCTTTTTTGGTCCCAGCAAACAAAATGAAAAAAGATTCAGAACTTCTGATTTCTTTAGTTAATTCTAAATAATGTAAAACAATTCTTCTTGCATCCGAAGAATGGAAATTTCTTTCTTCTTTCTCCCCTGAACGGTTAGGACAAAGTGTTGGCAAAACAATGTCTTGAGAAGGATGATAAACTGATGCTACCTTTGGGAGAAAGGTCGGGTCAGTTTTCAGAACAATCCTGTTTGGATGGATCGTAAGAAAAGGTTCTCTGACTGATAACGCATGCAGATCACTAATCCTGCATGCAGAAGTGGCTGCAATTAGTAGAACTGTCTTCAGCGTGACAAACTTCAAGGTCGCAAAATCCAGAGGTTTGAACAGGGACTTGGTTACAGCTTGTAGGACTACTGAGAAATACACTTTGGGAAAGGCTTTAGCTTTAACTGGTCTGGAATGGGATAATGCCCTGAAAAACCTAATTATTAAGGGTTGTGAAGAAATAGAGCATTCCAGAAAGACTTTTAATGCTGCAACATGGATTTAAGTGTGCTGACCGCTAACTTCTTGTCTGCTCCCTGTTAAAGAAATTCCAGGATTGAGACAATAGCCTTGAATATGACAGCCACCAGGAATTGTGCACCTACCAGACTTTGCCATGTATAGTTCACGTAACCTCTTTATGGCTTGACAGGAGAGTGTCTACTAAGCTTTGGGAGAAACCTTTTTTCTCTAGCAATTGCTTTTCAGAAACCACACCATGAGGCGTACACTTTCCACCTGTGGATGACACAGGAGTCCTTGTAGCAGCAGGTCCTTCCTAAACGTAGGAAGCGTTCAATACGGTTGGACTGCTAAACAGAGAAGAGATGAAAACCACAGCCTTTTTGGCCAGAAAGGAGGTACAAAGATGACTGCCATTCTTGAATTTTCTTCAGGATCTGCGGAATTAGCTGGATGGGGGGTAGACATAACACAACTGGAAGTCCCATTTTTAAGCAAGGGCATCTACCTCTATTGCTCCGTCTTCTCTTTTCAGGAAGAAAATCAGGCAGGTTTTGGCATTCTGCTGGTTCGCGAACAAATTTATTTGCGGCTGACCCCAATCCTGAACTAAGTCGTGAAAAACCCTCTCTCACTTAGTGCCCGCTCAGGAAATTGGGTACCAGGTTCAGCGAACACTTGACTTGCCAAATTGACTTCTGCCTAATTCAGAATTTCCTCTGAGGAATTTACCAAATTTTGATGACTCCTGCTTCTTGTGCTGCCTAGCCTGTTTATATAGGCTACGTAGATAAATTACTTTTTCCCTTTGAAAAAGTAATTTGGCTATGATGAAAAGCATTAGTGGTGGGGCCTAGGATGTTTCCTCACACTGGTAGGACCTGTACTGACACTCTGAGTTGGCTGCAGCCGTTCGTCACTCAGATCACAGGGACTTGGTACCGCTGCATTGCGCATTACCCAAGTGTATCGGTGGAGGTACACTACCAAATGTGAGTGGAACTTTAAACCTTTTAAGTACAATAAAGTTTTATTAAGGATAAAGCACTATCTGGATTTTTCTTAATCCTATGATGATAATATCGCACTGATTACAAGTGAAGGAGTCCTCTGAGCCAGGTTTATGGAATTTAACCCCTGAGGGGAACGCTTTAGTAGACCCATCTGGGTCTATAATTGAGGTTAGCTGCTAGTGAGACTGGTGGTGGAGTTTGCAGCACGCGGAAGAGCACACATTGAAGATTTTATGTATCTTCCTTCATAGATTCAACATTAATATATAAGGACTTTTTTGGATCACAATGTTTTCACTGCTATATGCACTTTGCACTTATACTATATTATTGATTGTTACTTGCACACTGCACTTTAATGTTTAGTGATTGTTGGTATCTGTATATTGCACTTTATTTGCATATCATAGGTTGTTTTTATTGTATGATTTTTAATGCTTTATTATTTATCTGGTTTTATTCAGGATTGGTACACAATGTATTCTATTTGGTTATGCATTTGATAATTTTGGAGGATTGTGCTTCACTACGTTTATTTTTTTAGTTCCTTGGGGTATTTTATGGGTATACCTTTTCAGTGTCAGCTGTAATCCAGGACATTTTCTTCCGTTTAGGTTCATAATTAGCAGCGCGAGTATTTACCCTTGTTTTCTGAACCCTCACCTTGGTGTCTAGTAAGACCAAATCCCCATTACACACCCTTAGGATGAATTGTTGAAAGGGCCTGAAGTGCATTCTTGCCCACTGGACCACTGGGATGGAGGCTGTTAGTAAGCCGAGAGCTGACATCAGAAACCTGATTCGCTGCAGCAGAGTCAGTGCTTTCCAAACTTTTTGCATTATCTATTCTG
>BLSH010430183.1:1156078-1172477 GCA_018402905.1 Glandirana rugosa
GGTATCCGTCGACTGCCCATCTAACGTTTACGCAGGGACCAAACGACCAGGAAGGGGGGGTCGGAGGCGACGCGAGTAGACCCCCCCCCATAGCAGTGTCTTCTGCACCCCCCTAAAGTAATGCCCTTTGGTCCCCATTACAGTGTGCTCTGCCCCCCCAGGAGCATCCTTTGCCCCTTCACATCAGTCTCACTGACACAAACACACACCAGTGTGTAGCTATCACACTCCTACCTTACAACCGGTGTACTGCAGAGTGGAAAGCTGGAGACAGCACAGTACAGGGCGGACGGTGGAAGCTGCTGGAGTTAACTTTTCATATTCACAAGTTGATGATTGGTTGCTAGGACCGCCTGGGTTCCTAGCAACCAATCATCTTCTGGGTAACTTGAAAGTCAACTCCAGCAGCTCCTGCATCCACCGCCCTCCGTCCAATACTGTGCTGCCTTTCACTCTGCTCTGCAGTGAAGATGAGCGCAGCGGAGGCTGGGGGGGAAGGACCAGCAAACCAGGGACGCATTTGCAATCTACCCGTCAGCTGCCTATGGTTGATGGGTAGACTTCCGATTTAGAGGCAGGGCATGTCTGCCTCTTCTGCCTCAGAGTGGTTGTGCTATACAGCCACAGCACAAGCAGGAGGTAGTAGGGAGGCTTACAAGGCCTTCTTCTTCTTCCTCCTCCCAGGTGCAGAGCACCTTGTCTGCAACTGCTGTTAGTGCGTCCTCTTCATCCCCCTCTTCTGCTAATCCTGCCATAGCCCCACAAGGTGGCAATGACTCTATGGAACCAGCTGCCCCCCCCCCCCTTTAAACACTACAGAGCATATGAAGCCTCTCAGGCTATGCTGTTTTGTTATGTTGCAAAATTTATAACTGGGGCACAAGAGTCACATGGGGTCTGAGCTGCTGTCATGTCTATAGGTGGCTGGAGAGGTGGCTGATCTTATGTTATATTCAGACAGGTGAAGTTGCGTGTGACAACATCACTAACCTGCTAGCCACCCTTTGCTTGGGAAACATTGCACATGTATCTGGTCTGGCACATATCCTCAACCTGGTGGTGTAACAATTCATCATGAGGAACCCTGGCTTCCATAAGGTCCTATGTCTTGTCAGAGGGGTTTATGACTAATGTAGGTGGTCATACCCAGCTGTGGTTTGCATGGTAGAAACCATAAACCTATAGTAAAAGAGTCCCCACGGACTCTGATGGTTTATTATTTGATGAGATCAGTGGCTGACAAGCTGACAATCACAGTTATTGATAAAAAAAATTTGAGTGGGCTCTCCCCACATCTGCCACTCCACAGTTTATCCTGCCTGTCATTAGATCCTTCCCGCTATGTGTGCCAGCAATCTGATCCCCTACTTATGTCCTCCACAACCCATTGTCTCTGCCATTTGGTGCACCCTTTTGAATGACAACAGAAAAAAACTCTATGCTCCAAGCAGCTTCTCTCCACTGACACTCAAAATCTGGGTGCTGAAGGCCAGCTGAGCTTTCCACTCTCACTGATCAGAAGAAAAAAGAGGAGCCACCACACAACTGATAAATCAAAGATGCCCGCATTTACTGCAAAACATCCACAATTATGACAATGACAGGACAGCCCCTCCAATCCCTGCTGCTCTTCCCCTGCCTATACCAGCACACAGCAGGTTGTGGAGGAGATCCTATTGAGGCACACACAGCAGAGAAGATTGAATGGCAATGCTGTTGAAGTACTTTAATTGTTATTTTGCTTTTCAAAAATTGTTTTAAATTCTATACAGCTGTATGTGCAGTATATTTTTTTTTTGCAAAACACACCAATGCAGTGCACATACAGCTCTGCAGATAGGGTGCTACCACAATGCATAGGTTTGAAACCAACCTCTAGATTTATAGTGTAAGGCACTTCGTTACAGTTTTGTGTACCTTCAATTTTCACCATTTTGGAAAAAGGCACAATTTAAATTGTAATAATATTTGGTATGTATTAACTCAGTACAATTTTCTATTGTTTAGATTTTGTAGAAATATAGTAAGTTATGTTGTGTTTGTGTACCCGGATTTTAGTGTATGTTTGTAGAAAATATTGCTTTGATAAACATTTGCGCAACTATTATGGGACGTACAAAATCAGCTGCACCATCCTTTTATTATAGGCCCCTTTCACACATATGGACCATTCGTTCGTTTTTCATCCATCCGTTGACGGATGAAAAACTGACATCAATGCATTCCAATGGATGTTCACCTATTTGCATCCCTTTTCACCAACTTACGTCAACATCAGTTTTTTTGAATGTATGAAAGCCCTATTTTTCATCCGTCAAAAAAACGGACCGGACGAAAAACGGATGTAAACTGACAAATGGTCAGTTTTTCATGCGTTTTTGCATTGGTAGTGGATGTAAAAAACTGATGAAAAACTGATGAGCACAGATGAAAAATGGATGAAAAAAGGATGAATACTTAATTTGTTTTGACGTGATTGAACTGATAATATTAACGGTCTGTATGTGTGAAAGGGGCCTATTGGTCCTGTGTTTCACGAGATGTATGATTGGGGTGGGTGCATTTTACAAAATCTCAGATCAAAGCATGGTAATTAAAAGGAGATGTAGCAAAAATGGTCCTGCCACCTGAGGTTAAATTGGAGAACAGGGCCTGTGGGGAAAAGGGATAAAGGACTGTTTTCTTCAATGTTGCCCTCAAAATTGCATTAAAAGGTCAGTGAGGAAAGATGAAAGGTGCAGCGCTCTCAACAGAGGCAATCCAATCCTAGTGTGCAGTCTACAGCACAGGTACCAAGGCTCAGTGTGTCTTCTCACACTAAATACAATATAAACAATATATAAGAGAGAAGAGCCGGAAACTCCTTGATGCAAAGAATGTATTGGCTACATATGAGCATTAAAGAGCAAACATATGACATGTTTCGGCGTGAGCCTTAGGCAAAGTGGCTTAGTCATAGCTAAGGCTCACACCGAAATGCGTCAGTTCTTTGCTTTTTTTTTTTTTTTTTTTTAGCTCTTTGCTTTTTAATGCTCAAATGTAACCAATATTTTTTTTGCATCAAGGACTTTGGAGCTGCTGGCTCTTCTCTCTTATATATTGCATTAAAAGAACACTCTCCCCTACTATACTGTATTTTTTTGCTTTGTTAAATGTCCCTTATAAAAGTGCCCTTTTCAACAAAAGCTTGCCATTTAAACCTTTAAAATGGCCAGAACTTAGTATCAAGATTGCCCCTTTCCGCATAGACCAGTGTTTCTCAACTCCAGTCCTCAAGGCGCCCCAACGGATCATGTTTTCAGGCTTCCCATTACTCTGCACAAGTGATGTGATCAGTTTCACTGCCTCAGTAATTACCACAGCTGCTTCATCTGAGGGAAATCCTGAAAACATGACCTGTTGGAACGCCTTGAGGACTGGAGTTGAGAAACACTGCCATAGACTTCAGTGAGATTCAGGTATTGTCAATTTAAAATAGGACTCAACAACCCCTGCACCACCCTCCTACCCCTCCCCCCCCCCAACATTAAGCCCTAGTAGATTTGTCCATCCATCTCTAATTACTATATCAAAAGTACTCAAAATAAAAGTTAATATCTGTATTCTTACATAAAGTTATTTTACACCTGATGCATTCATAAACACAGTCAGATTAGGTTTGTGTTATGAAAGGATTCAGGCAAAATTATGACAATAGAAAATGTAGTCCAATAACAGCCACGGCCAAGCAATTGATTTTTAACCACTTGCTTACTGGGCACTTAAACCCCCTTCCCGCTCAGGCCAATTTTCAGTTTTCAGCACTGTCACGCTTTGAATGACAATTACGTGGTCGTGCGACATTCTACCCAAACAAAATTGACGTCTTTTTTTCCCCCACAAATAGAGCTTTCTTTTGGTGGTATTTGATCACCTCTGTGGTTTTTTATTTTTTGCGCCATAAACAAAAAAAGAGCGACAATTTTGAAAAAATATTTTTTACTTTTTTGCTATAATAAATATCCAAAAAAAAATATAAAAAAAATGTTCATCAGTTTTGGCCAATATATATTCTTCTACATATTTTTGGTAAAAAAAAATCGCAATAAGCGTATATTGATTGGGTTGTGGAAAAGTTATAGCGTCTACAAACTATGGGAATGGATTTATGGCGTTTTTATTTATTTTTTTTACTAGTAATGGCGGCGATCTGCGATTTTTATAGGGACTGCGATATTGCGGCGGCCATGTCGGACATTTTTGACACTTTTTTGGGACCATTGTCATTTATAGAGTGATCAAAAATGTAAATAGCCACTGATTACTGTGTAAATGTCACTGGCAGGGACATAACAGATCTAAATGATCCCGATCACAGGGATCAGTAGATCTGTCATGTCCCCCTTCACAGAAGGGGAAACCGCCGTGTTTACATCGGTGGTTCCCCATTCTGGCTCTCTGCTAGACGATCACGGGTCTTGGGCGGACATCGAGTCCGCCCGACCTGCGGGCACATTCACGTAGCATGCAGTGGGCGTGAGAGCGTGCCACCGGCGACTACAAGGGTGCGCAGGGAGCGCAGAGGGGCGGACATCAATTGACGGCGCCCCGGCAAAGGAGATCCACGCTGTAGCCGTCAATCGGCTATAGCGCGAATCTGAAGAGGTTAATGATTTTCATGGTTAATTGTACTTTCACCTGAGCAGCAGAACCCCATATATTTTCTATTGGGCCATCTCCAGATGTAGTGGGAACTCCGGAGACAGCTCATAAATGTCTATGGGCTTCGACTGTGCTGGTATGAGCAAAGGAAGGTGGATTTTATCAGGGGGCTTTGACGATTCCTGCTACAGTAGTGCGATTCAGGTAAGTTCAAATCTGTAGAGGGGAAGGGTTTAGTTAAAGCAGAACTCCAGAAATTATCTTTATTTCCCACTTACTTTGGTCCAGCTTGGCACAATGAAATTATCCATATCTTATATCTGGTGGGCCGCCATGGATTCTGAAAGCCACTGTACTAGCCTTTGCTGCTTATAGTAGTACAGTAGCTGCCATCTTCCCACTCCTATTAGATCGGCTTCTTCTCTGTACAATGAACACAGGGGATCCCTTGCTCAGCACCTTCACCATTTAGAAAATGTCTTATTTTTTTACAAGTACAGAGTGTTCTCTGATTGGACAAGGTGTAGAATAGGGGTAGATACTGTCATTATCTAGCCTCATCCAAACAGAGAACACTTTGTATTCATTGACAAAAAAAACAGATGTTCTCCTAATGGCAGTGATGCAGAGTTAAGGCGCGTACACACGATGCGAAAATCAGACGGGAATTTTTGTTCGACAGCCTGACATCCGAAATTCTTACCATTAGTATGCTCCTTTCGACAGTCGATTTTCTTTTTTTTTTTGTCAGACAAAAGCTGGATGGGCAGACTAGTTTTTGTCTATTGACAACGCCACATCCGATTTTCGGATCGTGTGTACAGAAATCCAACACACAAAAGTCGAAAGTACAAACACGCATGTTCGGAACCCAGGAACAACCCGGAAGTGTTCGGTCGTGTAAACTGGCGATCATAATGCACATTTAACATTCATGAAGCGCCATGAATTTGAAATTGAAATTACGAAATGCAGCGCACATTATCATGTTTTTAATAGCAAAATTAGCGGAAAGCGCCCAAAGGGTGCAGCACCAAAAATTAACTTCCTCTTTATTCGCCCGTACTACGTTCGTCTTTGTCGAACGAAAAATTTCATATCGTCAGTACGCTGTACAAAAACACTGACAGCCACTTTTGACAAAAATCAGAAGCTCAGTCGTAAGACAATCGAACCGTGAGTAAGAGGTGTTAGTGACCCCTGTGGTCAGTATGCAAAGGGAAAGCTGCTCGAGTAGGATCTATAGGATTATGGCTATCACTATATGTAGTGACGGCTACTACAGTGGTTTTTAGCATCCCTAGTGGCCCTGTAGATATAAGATATAGATAATCACATCATGCCAAACTGGGCCAGCGTAAGTTGGTAACAAAGATAACCCCTGGAATTCCATTTTAGCCCTGGTTCACACTCCCACAACTTGTCATGCAACTTGAGAGCTTAAAGTCGCATGACAAGTTGCGCCCCATTAACAGTAATGGAACCATTCTAATTGGTGCAACTCAAGTCACTCTGACTTAGAAAAAGGTTCCTGCACTATTTTTGGTGCGACTTCAACACGACTTGCATTGATTTCTGTTAAAGAAATCGTATGCAAGCCGCAATGAAGTCGTGCAGGGATGTCGGATTCAAAGTCACGCAGAAGTTGCGGCAGTGCGCAGAAATTGTGCAGGGATGTCGGATTCAAAGTCGCGCAGAAGTTGCGGCAGTGTGAACTAGGGCTTAAGGCTGAACGTACAAAGATAATTGCACTTTGTGAGAAAATATTGCTATCTTTGAGCCCACATTCACATCGGGCCGATATGGCATGCCATTTGACATGTCAAATGGCATGCCAAATCGGTGGCTATTGCCAGCAATGGCACCGTCCGAATCGGTGCCATGCCGCACCAATTCCCAAAAGTACTTCCTGTACTACTTTTGGCGACTTCAGGGATGATTTGAATGGACATCTGTGCATGAACAAGCACCGATGTCAAATCCCCCTGAAGTCGGACTGCATTGCCGGTTTGAAATCGTGTGAGTTCAGTTGAACTCGCACGATTTCAAACCCGCATCAGTGTGAACCTAGGCTAAGCCTGGGACACGTTTTGTGAGGCAGTACCTCATCTATCTTATCTATATATCTTATCTATCACATTTATCCATTAAGTCAAAGCCTAATTCTGCAGGTCAGTGAAATACACTACTTAATTATTGAGATGAGCACCAATTATTCATGGCCACTGGTGAATAATTAAACCATTTCCTTTCGCTATCAGGTGTTCTGCCTTTCTGCTAAAACCCTCTCATATGCATTCTCATGAGATACATTTAACATTTAGCAGACATGGTAACCATGTGTGTTAATTGATGTGTGTGTAATTTAATCTCCAGTTCCATTTCTTAAGGGACGATGAAATATAGAATATCCACATGCAATAGAATAATGAATTGTTCACAGATTAGTATTTTTAGGGCCCAAAAAGTGAGGCTAAACTTTTAATGTCTTAACATTGGTGGACATTATAAGCTTTCATGGTATACTGAATGTGGATTGCAAGCACAAAATAAACAAATAGCACTGCGCTAAATTTTAGTTCTCACTGTCTCACTCATATGAATAATCAGTATACATAAGTAAGGATGGGCTCTGGCTTGTTCAGAACCGAACGTGCCCGAGCCCACCAAGAAGTGAATCCTGCACTGCGCTAATTACAGGTAGTGAGACTTTGCCCAATCGCTGCAGCCGCCTGTTGTTTTTTAGGACCAGTTCCAAGAGTTCTACAAGGAATTCATTATGGGGTCCTGCCAGGGGGTGTCTAATGTCCAGCCATTGGGATACTGACCACACCCCCACCTAATGTGGGATGGAGTACAGAGACTCCACGTCGATACCTGCTAGGAGGCAGTCCTCTGGTACTACTAAATCTGCCAGTGTCTTAACCGGTTCCACACTGCCTACCGTCTATTTACGGCGGCAGTGTGGACGCTGGGTGCGAATCGCCGTAAAAAAGCGGCGATCTGCAAGTGGTGTGAGCCTGGGACCTGAGGAGTGTGCCTGCAGCTCAGGCGGACCCGATGTCCACCGGCGAGCCACGATGAGCGGCCACAGGCGAAGAACAGGGAACCGCCGATGTAAACACGGCGGTTCCCCGCTCTGTTAGTGGGGGCATGGGTGATCTACTGATCCCTGTCACTGGGATCAGTTAGATCTCTCATGCCCATGGTAGCCCAACCCCCCCACGGTTAGAAATTCTTCCGGGGCTGAAGTGGTTAAGCATGTCAGAGGTGTCTAAGATGAAGGAAGGCAATTCTCTAATCAGGTGTTTAATCCTTCTATCCACTTATTTACCTACTCTCTCCAGGGGGCCCCCCACCCCAGACACTATTGGGCGTCCAGGTGGACTGTCCAAATTTTTGTGCACCTTGGGGGTTACGTAAAAAGTGGGAATGTTGTAATTTTCAACACGCAGGAATATAAATTCCTTTCTTGTGAATAATCCCACCTGATACGCTTTTCCTAGGCGATAGTTGAGCTCCGTTACCAGTGCAGGGAAGGGGGTACTAGGGTTGCCACCTCATCCCTTTAAACCCGAACACATATGAATTACACAGGTTCTGTGGCTGAGTAAGGTGGAAATTAAGCTCACTTGGTGCCTTATCTGCATTAAATTAGCCTCAGAACCTGTGTAATTCATATGTGTTCGGGTTTAAAGGGATGAGGTGGCAACCCTAGGGGGTACCCTGGAGTTTTTCATAACAGTTCTCATCATTTAGCTGCCTCTGTTTCTCCTCAAGGTATTTGTTCTCTTGCCACAACATGACATTACACACCTTGTCGCTGGGTTTGATCACACAATTTGGCAATTTGCTGAGGTCTATGGGTAGTACTTAGGGGCAGTTGCATGTGCTAGGAGGATATATTGGCACAGCCTATGAATATGTATAATATTAAAAAAACTCTCCCTTACTCCCCCATTTTTTGTATCTTGGTTGGTTAATGTATGGCACTTAATGGAGACACCTGTGAATGGGATTTCCACCTCTACAAAGGATTAGTGCACATTGGGTATCAGTGGGTGTGGCACCATGACTCCTACTTAACCACTTACCAAGCGGGGCCCTTTTTTACATTTGTTGGTTACAAGTTAAAAACAGTTTTTTTTGCTAGAAAATTACTTAGAACCCCAAACATTATATATTTTTTTCAAACACCCTAGAGCAGGGATATGCAATTAGCGGACCTCCAGATGTTGCAGAACTATATATCCCATGAGTCATAGCAAGACTCTGACAGTCACAAGCATGACACCCAGAAACAGGCCTGATGGGACTTGTAGTTTTGCAACAGCTGGAGGTCCGCTAATTGCATATCTCTGCCCTAGAGAATAAAATGGCAATCGTTGCAATACTTTTTGTCACACGTTATTTGCACAGCGGTCTTTCAAGCGCAATGATTTTTTGGGAAAAATGTCACTTTTTTGAGTTAAAAAATAAGAGAACAGTAAAGTTAGCCCAATTTTTTTGTATATAATGAAAGAGGATGTTACGCTGAGTAAATACATACCATACATGTTACGGTTGAAAATTGCGGAATGGCAACAAAGTCCGGTACTTAAAAATCTCCATAGGCGACGCTTTAAAATTTTTTAATGGTAACCAGGTTAGAGGTGCAGAGGAGGTCTTTTGCTAGAATTATTCCTCACACTCTGGTGATTGCGGTGATACGTCACATGTGTGGTTTGAACACCGTATTCATATGCGGGCGCGACTTACGTATGCGTTTTCTTTGCTGCGTGAGCTCGCGGGGATGGTGGGGTTTTAAATTTTTTTATTATTATTTATTTATTTTTAACACTGTTCCTTTAAAAAAAAAAATCTAATCACTTTTATTGCTATCAAAAGGAATGTAAACATCCCTTGTGATAGTAATATATGGTGACAGGTACTCTTTATGGAGGGCTGGGGGGTCTAAAAGACCCCCCAACCCTCCTTTGCACTTCACAGTATTCAGATCGCCAAAAATGGCGATTCTGAATACTGTCATTTTTTTAAAACCGGCGCCGTTAGCCACCAAGTAAACCAGAAGTGATATTATGACGTTGCTTTCCGGAATTTGCCGAAGAAGACCCGATAGGAGCCAATTCAGGATTCCTTCAGGTCTCCTCTGAGCCGCGGACGCGCCAGATCATAGCTCCGGTCTCCCGGTGGGACGGGAGGCCAGAGAAGAGCGGTGGAAGGTGGCGGGAGGGGGGGGAAGTCCCCTCCCATCCCCGGGGATAAGGATTGAGCAGCTCCCGAGCCGGATCGGCTGTTATCTCCGGATAGCCGACCGCCCACTCTAAAAAAACGGTACCGGAATATAGCCTGCAGCCTATTTATGGCGCTGGGGGTGAAGTGGTTAAGAAGGTGCCATCCCATTGGCTGGCCAAGTCCTGATGAAGCTCACACCTGAACGAAACATGTAGGCACTTGTGGGGTCCTGCCTCCCTGCCCACCTGTCCCACCACCAGCCTGGTCCACACGCAGCTGTTATTTTTGAGCTCTATTTCAGTGTTTCCATTTGGATCCTATGGAGGAGCAACAGTCTGCATATCCTGGCCCTGTCATTAGCCTAGAGGAGCTGTGTTGAGATCTTGCACACCTGTGCACACCAAATAGCTGATACCTGATCAACTCATAGGCTGAGCCAGCATGGAAAGGATCAGCTGAATTCAACTTAGCGGCCACATATATCACAGCTCCCAGCCCAGCACAAGGACTAGCTGGATTGCCGGCTCTACATACGGCTTTTGAATAGCCCAGCATAGTGAATGGGGCTCAGCATCATTCCACAGCATTCCATTGCCCTCACAGGATCCCGTTTGGAGCGAGTCATCTGGACAGGTTGAGACCGCCTGACTGGATCGGCGGCGGTCTCCCTGTATATGTTGCTTTACCACCAGTGCATTGGAGAGCAGCACTATGAAGGTTGAGACTGCCAGAGTGGACTGCAGGCGGTCTCCCCGTGGGTTCCGTTAACTCCTTGAGCACTCAGCACAGCAGCTCCATCCAGGACATCTGAATCATGAGTTACCATTGACTTCAGGGGACTGCATACACCTAGCACCCCTCTGCACCATCTTTATCACACATGGTCAGTGACTTGCTCTCATCCAGGTAGCACTGTGACAGGGTGTTTTTACTTTGTTTTTTGAGGGGGGCTCACCATCCCTCCTCTACCTGCCCAACTTTACAGGTGTTCTCACAAACATTGGTTTGGTGCAGGTTGGATTACTACAGGCTGTGTGCGGGCTTGCCGGTGGTGGATAGGGTTTTTGGGGCATTTTCCATCTTTTTGGGGGGCAGAGTAGGGGATTCCAGCACCTTGGGACCCCCCTTCGTGCCCACTTCAGGGTAGGTGGGCAAGAGGCTTGTGGGTGGTCAGGTAGGAGGGCATTAGCATCAGGGCAGGCAGCTTAGTTAGGAGGGGTGGGTGGATGGTGGGGACACTGGGATATGGGAGGGACGGCTGGGGCACTGTCATGCTGATTTTTGCCTTTGTTATTCAATAAATGTAGTTGACTTTATAGGTTGGTGCAGTGTGTTTTTTGTTTTTTATTTTCTTTTACTGTTACATTTCTAATTACTGCACCTTCCCCTCTGATTTCAGGGAAGCACTACTTTTTGCTGCATTGTGAGATTCTCATTGTATGCTCTGTTTTTGGCATGTTGCTCAACTACACTGCAGGGTGCATGAGCATCATGGAAAATGTAGGTCCACAACATCTGGAGTGCCAAGGTACGCCATCACTGCTCTATAGTGTGTACTTGTCTCAATCCAGAGCACTAAGTGTCATTTCTGTTTGAAGCCCCATTCTTGTACTGTCTGCATGAGTCATTTCTGAAAAGTTTTCCTGGAATTAAGAAAAAAAGGTGAAAAGGGAGATATCTCCAGCACACAGCTTGTGATTGACAGCCTCAGCTCTGTTCCAGTGTGCTGCTCTCAGAGCTCTCCTCCCTGAGCTCTGCGGTGTGTCATTTCAGCTCTCTGCCCCCTGTTTTCTGACAGCTCAGACAAGCTTTATCAATTATGGACTTTGAACAGATGTAGAGAAGAGAAGACTGCAGATAAACAAGTACAACTTATGTAGGAGGATTTGTTTCATCTCTGTTTATCACCTGAGGCTAGCCACTTCACTGGGTATAGGTAAGGGTTTACAACCCCTTGACGCAAGAAAAATCTACATTCAAATAATGAAGTCCTCTTTATATAGAGTTATCAATAAAGAGCTTGTAGCCAATTTTATCTAGAACAGCAGGCTGCCGGCTTCCTGCCCGCCGACCCTGTTTGTTGCACTTTATGCATATTGGGGGAAATGTTATCCTTCTTGGGGGTAATGCCACCCAAGATCAAAGGAACCAGATGAAGAGGGAGACCGATTACTAGGTGATTGGACACATTGACTACAGCTGTGGGGATCACATTGGAGAATCTCGCCGAACTAGCACAAAGCCAACTTCTTTTTAGAGCTCTCATTCATCAAGTCGCTAGGACTCGGACTCGAGTTGATGGCACTTGCAGGTGGGGTGCAGCGTATTTTGGCAGCAATAATTCACACAGTCAGGAGATAAACTGAATGGAGAACTTGTATTGAAATAATGCAGCAACAGTCACAACAAACCCAATGGGAAGGTTGCCCAACCGGGTAAACTCACGGTTTCCAGCTATGTGAAGAAAGCAGGTTACAGCTGGACTGGTAAGAGAGCAGAATGCGGCCTGCCCTTCTCCTGCCCAAGCAGGATGATGCCCAGAGGAGTTGCCTCCATATGCTTTCCCTCCTCATCAGGAACCTTTCCCTTCCACTAGTACTGTTCCCTTCCACTAGACATTAATGGCTGTGTGTTGAGTTATTTTGAGGGGGCAGCAAATTTACACTGTTATACAAGCTGTACACTCACTACTTTACATTGTAGAAAAGTGTCATTTCATCAGTGTTGTCACATGAAAAGATATCATAAAATATTTACAAAAATGTCAAGGGTGTACTCACTTTTGTGAGATACTGTATATATATATATATAACCATACAATCCAATATACAGAATCCTTCATCCACAGTTGATCCAGAGGAGGGCAAAAACCCCAGCAAAGCATGGATCCAATTTGCTATAGCGGGAGAAAAAATTCCTTCCTGATCCCCCGAGAGGCAATCGGATTCACCCTGGATCAACTTACCTATAAATGTTAGTACCCAGTTATATTATTTACATTAAGGAAAGAATCCAGGTCTTTTTTAAAGCAAACTACTGAGCTGATCAGAACCACATCTGAAGGCAGTCTATTCCACATTTTCACAGCTCTAACTTTGAAGAAAGTTTTTGGAGATGAAATCTCTTTTCCTCTAGACGTAAAGAGTGCCCCCCCCCCTTGTCCTCTGTGATGACCTTAAAGTGACCTTTAAGATGACCTTCAACTCAACACCAAGTTCACTATATGCACTACTTATGTATTTATACATGTTGATTATATCCCCCCCTTAGGTCTCATACACACGGGCATATTAACAAAACGTCAGGACCGACGTCAGGAAAAAATCGGCATCAAAAACGCAATTTCGTCTGTGTTTTGCATCAGTGTTAATGCGCGTTAGTGAGCGTCAGCGCTACGTCACGTTTTGTTTAAATAAACATTCCTCTGCTATTTTTGAACCTGAAAACGCCTGCGCCAAAAACGCCGGCTAACGTCGCAACAGCGTTAATGCGCTTTAGTGAGCCTTAGTGAGCATTTTGCCTGCTCAGCATCAAAAACGCTCTAACGCTACAGCCTCAGAACACGTGGGTCCTGCGTTAGATTTACAGCTTAAGAACGCCGACGCCATCTGCAGCTCAAAAATGGCAGCATTTGTATGGGGCCATTGAATAACATGGAGAGCTGCAAAAAACGCTCAAAAACGCAGCGGTAAAAAACATTCATGTGTATGGGGCCTTAATCACCTCTTCTCAAGAGAGAATAAATTCAGTTCCTCTATTCTCTCTTCATAGCTGAGCTCCTCCATGCCTCTTATCAGTTTGGTTGTTCACAGTTCTTTTGCTGTGTAAGGGGGGGGGGCTTACCTTTAGTCAGCTCTCACATACTGTTACTTCAGCCCCGCTCCCCCCTCCTCTGTGCTCTTGACAGATGAAGAAACATTATAACACTTTTCTGCCTTTTCTGCATTTTTGAAGGGTTGTAGAGAAGAGGACAGTGCAGATAAACAAGTAAAACCTATGTAGGAGGATTTGTTTCATCTCTGTATCATATGAGGCTGTTCACGTCACTGGGTATATGTTTTAAGTAGACTGGAGGTTAGATCATTTTATCAACTTTGTAGGTGGACAATGTTTCATGTGACTTAAGATGATCAGTTCTATGGTACTTGAGTCATATATAAGCAGCGATCCGCGCGTGCGCAGTTAGTTCTTGTGCCCGCTGCACTCTGCAGGAGTGTGCTCGCGGCTCGGACAGACCCGATGTCTGTCAGCGAGCCGCGATGACCTGCCAGAGGGAAAGAATGGGGAACCGCCGATGTAAACACGGCGGTTCCCCGCTCTGTCAGTGGGCATGTAAGAGATCTACTGATCCCTGTCACTAACACAGTTAACCCCTAGATCTCCCCCTGCAGGTTAACCCCTTCACTGTCAGTGACATTTATACAGTAATTAGTGGATATTTAAATTTCTGATCGTGTATAAATGTCATTGGTCTCAAAAAAGTGTCAAAAATGTCCGACATGTCCGCTGCAATATCACAGTCCTGATAAAAATCGCAGATCGCTGCCATTACTAGTAGAAGAAAAAATGTAAAAAACGCTAGAAATAATTCTCATGGTTTGTAAACGTGGCCACTTTTACGCAAACCAATCAATAAACGCTAATTGCGATTTTTTTTTTACCAAAAATATGAGGAAGAATATAAATCGGCCAAAACCGATGAAAACAATTTTTTTTTTTTTTTGGATTTGTATTTTAGCAAAAAGTAAGAAATTTGTTTTTTTTTTTTTTGCAAAATTGTCGCTCTTCTTTTGTTTATAGCGATGATCAGAAATGATGCAGAGGTGACCAAATACCACCAAAAGAAAGCTCTATTTGTGGGAAAAAAAGGACGCAAATTTCGTTTGGGTACAACGTCGCACAACCGCGCAATTGTCAGTTAAAGCAGCGCAGTGCCGAATCGCAAAAAGTGCTCTGGTCCTACAGTGGGAAATCCTTCCAGGGGTGAAGTGGTTAAGTTTATGAGTTAATAAAAATGAATGATAAAATTAAATTAAAGCCCAGTAAAGGATCGCGACCAAAACTTTTCTACATTCTTATAGCATGTCTGATATTTTATTATATTTATGTGTTGCTTATATTGTGCATTTCTCTCAACTGCTGCCAAACGAATGTTCAAAGTTTAATGCTGGATTTCAAATCACTAGATGGACGTTGATATTGTACTGATATGTAACTACCATAATATAATAAACCTAAAATAAGCTTCACATTTCAGTTCCTAGTCAGCAGTATTTATATAAGATAAGCAGTTTCTTATTTCTAGTATTACAATGTATCCTGATTGCAAAGGTCACCAGACACAAGTGGAGGGAGGGGTTAATTATACATGACCCTAGATTACGCTCTCTAGAATTATAAATAGCAGACCGGACACCCTGGATTGAGACCAGAATGTACTGAATTCTTGAGCTATGTTCTAACCATTAGTGCACACGGTATCTGTGACTTGTCAAGTGATATATTTGGTCTTGGAAACTTTCCGTTCCAAATTTCTGCTGGAAGTTTCACTCATCTTTATTGACAACTTTGTAAAAGGAGGTTGGCCAAAGGGAAAAATCAATGAAGTCCTAGTTCTACTTTAATTTTCCCAAGCCAATTAGTAAACTGCAGGAGCAAGAATACAAAAATAACAACATCGCTTCAGAGCCTACATTGCTTTGCTGTATCTACATGTCAGCTGGTGAATCTGAAACCATCTACTCTTCTTCATCTGCACTGAGATTAGTTAGTGAAGACACGATTACACTATTTGTAGCTTATTATAACTAAGACAAATTCCCTTAGAACAGAAAATGTTCCATATGTTATCGTCTTCTTGCATTGCCATCAGAAAGATATTAACTTAAATGCATTTTCACAATGCTCTCTCTCTGGTGGCTTGTAACTCACATGTGGCTTTCAGCTTGTTTTGATGTTGTTTTAAGTCGTGTCTCAGCAGATGCTTAGCTTGGAAGTATGGTGTCCCCTAAAAACACATTATGCTACCCCAAAAGCAAGCATTGTATCATCTATACCTAAAAAAAAATCAATCATTTTCTCCTACGTTCACTGACAGACGCAGCTCTTCATGACTTTGTGGGGTTTTATGTTCGTCCTACCAGGAGTTAACTAGGCAGGGAAAAGAATTCAGCTGGCCCCTCCCCTGGGGGCCGTCCTCTTTTCCTACATTAAAACCCCCCTCCCAGAGGAGCTCTCCAGTTTCAATGCCTAGTTTGCAAGGAGTTGACCTGGCTTCCCCATAGGGAACTGCGGTCCTATTGTGACCATTTTCTTTTTTATTTTATTTTTTATTTTTTCTGCAATCAAGATGATCTGCTATCAAGAAGCCGGTCGGGGCATCAAGAGTCTTAGTGCTCTGTACTTTCCCCAACCTGGCCAACATGATGCGAAGCCGGCCCCAACACAGGGACCCGCCGCATCTTACCCGTTCCGTGCGGGTGGCCCGGGGCGAGATCCCCCATTTTGGTCCCCTTCCCGATTT
>BLSH010430183.1:1189421-1204981 GCA_018402905.1 Glandirana rugosa
AAGTAACGTATCCAAGCCACTCTCCACTGATATCGCAATTACAGTTAGGAAGTAACGTAGAGTACTCCAGTAAAGACCAATTAAAAGTAGAAAATTGGGCAATTCGGATACATAACCAGTAAAAATAACTAGACCGCAAAAAATCGGATCAAGAGGAAAAAATACTGTAAAATGCTAGTTATAATAAGAATGTGTCTTAAGTGTGACCTTGATATAAAGGTAAAATTCAGAAGATAAACAAGTGAATGTAAAAAAGGGGGTAAAAAAAGAAATATTCCCAGATAAGTATCAAAATTTGTGCGTGTACTGTGAAAAACACTTAAATAGGTGTCAGCAAAGAATGTGATGTATCACAAAAAGTGTCATGTGCGTGTTTAAAACTATGAATAGACCCTTATAAAGAAAAAAATGGGGGAAAAAATGTAAGTGAACAAATAGAAGACTTAAAATGGAAATATAGTTCCAGTGTGAATTCTGTGTAAGAATAATATTGATCGTAAAATGTCATAAAAAAGGAGAACTAGGCTAAAAAACGCCAGATCAATAAAAATGACCAATACATAGGCTTAACGGGTTAAAAGATGAAAATTAACCAGAAATGACCTCATGAGATGCAATGAAGGATTGACATTAACGCTATAGTCACCTCTCACCGAACCTATGCAATGAAACATTACATTCCACAATGATCAAAGGGAAGTCCTACCTGGGGGTGAGTTGACACCAAAAGGAAGGGACACACCTCACCCACCCGATAAATATTGGGCAGGAGAGGTCTAGGCTTGATTTATGAACGTGTTGATGTCCCAATCAACGTTGATTCCTAACGGCCAGTGGGTTTTCAGTTCATATAACTGGAAGGTTTCCCTTCTGGATAAACCTCTGGTCCTAGCCCCCCCTCTCCACGGGACCTCAAATTTATCTATGATGGAAAAGGTAGTACCTTTAAGACTCCTGCCATGATACTTCAGAAAGTGCTTAGGTACTGTATGTTTCGTGGACCCCTTTAAGATGCCAGTAATATGTTCATTTGCTCGAACATGGAAGGAGCGGGTAGTACGTCCAATGTACTGTTTCCTGCATGGACATGTAATCATATACACTACATTTTTGGTGGAACAGGTAGCGAATTGTTTAATCGGATAGGTCTGACCTGTCACAGTTGAGGTAAAACTTCCATTTATAAAGCATATTTTTTATTGAAACCTGTATCATAAAACAAAACCACCTCCGCATAATCACAGCCTGCAGAATAAAGATAACCAGGTACATTAAATACTTACTGTTAGCCATTATTAAGAGATAGCAGAAAATTGGTGTTTTCAATTAGAAAAAGGTTTGGGCCATAGCTGAAATTCTTTAACCACTTCATCTCCTCAATATCGTTATACCCCTTATGGAGTTTACATTTCCATCACAGCTATAGCAGTAACAGATGGTCATGTGATGATCAATATGATTGAACCTGTGTATGTATTTGCTTGTATATGTAGAGGTATGTAGAGCACTCAATCGTGGTGACATATACCCTATATACAATGGTCTTAGTATTAAATTTGATAAATATATATTTTCTATTTCTAGAGGCTGTAGTTCTCTTTCTAAAGAAGCGGGCAACGGCCCGTGAAACGCATCTGTGTCGAAGTCGCAGAAAGCCACTTATCCCCTGGCTATAGTAGGGGTGATGAGGAAACCTATATAGAGTATTACAACACTTTTGTATACATCTGTGTCTCTAACAATTTTGTGTTTTTTGCACTGTTTACATGATTTTAAAATTTTGTATCTTACTTAAGTGGCACCTTTAAAGTCCCCTATCTAGTTTCTAGGGATTTTTGGGCAATTTTGGCTATAGGATGTGGTATCAGACATCTTGTCCAGCATTTAGAGGGTTCCCTTTAGTGCCCCTCCTCCCAATTTCTCTTTCCTAATGAAAATGCCTATTATCTGAAAACAAAAATATATACAGTTGCTTATCGATCATACAGTGCAGATGTACGCATCAAAACGGTAAAAATAAATAGTAGATAATATTATGAAAATGTTTTAAATAATATTCATTATGCAAAAACCATCTAGCATTTTTGCACTTTGCCCATTTTACTGTTTATGTAACAAAAATATATCCCAGGGTATTTTTAAAAAAAAACAAATCAATAAGTGAAGGCCATAGTTGTGCTTATCAAATGGTGTGAAAATAAATGTGTATGTTAACCACTTAAGGACCGAGCCTCTTTTTGGAGTTCGGTGTTTACAAGTTAAAACCATTTTTTTTGCTATAAAATTACTTATAACCCCCAAACACTCTAGAGAATAAGATGGCAGTCATTGCAAAACTTTATGTCACACCGTATGTGTGCAGCGGTCTTAAAACGCATTTTATTTTTAAAAAATCACTTTTTTGACTTAAAAAATAAGACAACAGTAAAGTTAACCCAATATTGTGAAAGATAATGTTATGCTGAGTAAATTGATACTCAACATGTCATGCTTCAAAATTGCGCCTGCTCGCAGAATGGCGACAAACTTTCCAACTTAAAAATCTCCATTGGCGACGTTTTAAAAATTTCTACAGTTTATCAGTTTTGAGTGACAGAGGAGGTCTAGTGCTATAATTATTGCTCTCGCTCTAACAATCACGGCGATACCTCACATGTGTGGTTTGAACACAGTTTTCATATGCGGGCGGGACTTAAGTATGCGTTCGCTTCTGCGCGTGAGCTCGCAGGGATGGGGCGCTTTAAAAAAAAATTTTCTTATTTATTTTCATTTTTATTTTTTTACTGTCCTTTTAAAAAATAAATGTTTTGATCACTTATATTCCTATTATGAGAAATGTAAACATTCCTTGTAATAGAAAAAAGCATGCCAGGACCTCTTAAATATGAGATCTGGGGTCAAAAAGACCTCAAATCTCATATTTACACTCAAATGCAATAAAAAAAATGCCATTAAAAAAAAAAAACGTCCCCTTTAAGAGCTATGGGGGAAGTGACTTGTGACGTCGCTTCCGCCCTGCAATGCTATGGAGCCGAGTGGGCGGCATCTTCCGCTCACTCGGCTTCCAGTGCAGGGGGGAGCAGACCCGATTGTCTCCGCTGCTACCGGCGGGTCCTATAAGCAGCGGAAATGACGGGAAAATGGCGGGGGGCACCTCTCCCGCCACCGATAAAAGTGATCTCGCGGCGAACCTGCCACTGAGACCACTTTTATCAGACGCCAAATCGCCAGCAGAAAAAAAAATACTGGGGCTATGGTAGATATCTGCTACCAGAACAATGGTATTCCATTTCAAAGTACTGCCATCAAATGAAGGCGGGCGGTCCGGAAGTGGATAAAAAGCTATAGTTAAATTGTTCCTAAACCCACAACAGTAAAATCAGTCTGTATATGCAGCATGGCATGCTTGTTATACTCACTGTGGAACTTAAGGGGTTAATACTCAGCATTGCGTAAAAAAGGTTATTTTATCCTGTATGCATAAATACTTCCCTCCTGCATTGTCAATCTGAGCATATATATATATATATATATATATATATATATATATATATATATATACACAGCAGGGTGGTAAAGCTGCACATGCTCAGTTTAATCTCTTATGCTGGATAGAGCATTTCCAGTTTCAGTTAAACTGTTCAGGTTACATGATATTGACATCACACATGTGGGTGTGTATACAGGCTGTAGTGGAAATCTCCTCCTACCTTAACTCTCAGCTATGGACAAACTGTGCAGGTTATCAGGAAACAATGGTATACAGGTCATCCCAAAAGGTATATAGTGGCAGTATTTTAATGTAAAAAGGGGGGGGGGTCAGATGACCAGTAAACCAGTGCATGCCCAAACTTCAAAATTTTGTCTGGTCATAAAAGTTTTGTCTACCCTGGGATTTGACAGGGTTAAAAAAAAAACACGTTTCTTTAGTGATACACAACACAACACACTGTGCTTGTAGCTTTATTGAGTTGCCGTACAATATTATACATGCTAAGAAATACAGCACAATGAAGAGATGTTTCTGTCAAACTGATTTTCACGGGCGGTATTTCACAGAAACAACATGAAATCCTTGACAGTGTGGAATTCAATGCATACTGTTTATCTCTTGCTTCTCTCTGTACAATACTTTTATATCTTTTTTATGTAGTCCTGACCACAGTAAATACTGCATGTAGACAGCACTTACAAAAAAATCACTATACACTCTTTTCAAACCAAACTGAGGGTACTCTTAGTACAATTTATACCAGTAATTCATGGCTTCATTTTTTTGTAGTTGCCTTCAGCTGCCCTTTTTATCATTGAAATGTACAAGAATTCCCCGGGTGACACTTTTTGTGCCATTTTAAAGAAATGAAATAGGCTTGAAGTTTCCACTCAACCCACAAAAACAGGATACTGCCCAGATTTTATTAGGCTGCTGATATAAAGGGTATAAAGTACTATTTGGGGAACACAACATTTTTATAGCTGGTTTTAGCACTTAACCTGTTTTGACATTAAGAAATAAATGGCAGTGATTCTGTGTTGATTCCTTTTTTCCTAAAAAGTATAAAACCGAAATGACAATGAATACAAATTCACCTTGTGTTATAACTCAATAAAGTGAAGGCTATGATCTCCATTACATTATAATCAAGCTCTAGGTTATGGAAGGGCAGGTAAAATCTAATAAGTCATTTTATTTGGTACACAGGGCATCAATGCAAGAATTTTATTAAAACCTTCTTAGTAAGCAAAATCCAATGAAATATGTTGCCGTCGCATTTGCTATTCACACTTTTGGGCTTAATGAAAGATCACAACACTAAGCACCTGTTCACTACAATTCTCAGCCAAGAATTTATGCATTGTTTGCCTGTGTTTCCTACTCATGTACTTACTGAAATATAAGCATTTCGTTAATAAAGAAGTCTCGGTCAGAAGGTGTTATTTTTATCTGGGTGCTAAAATGTATATAAGGGATACTAAATATAATTGAATCTACCACGTTAATGTACTTTCAACATAAAAGAAGCATAAACAGCATATTAATAATTCAATAACCAAAGCAGCTTGTTCACAGCAATTAAAACATAACACCTAAAACAAATCCAAGCCTGTAGGACTCTAACATCACATCAAATCTTTTTTGTTTAGGGATTTGGCCCTTGTGTTCACATTCCCAAAGACATCATTTGTCACTTGCCAAATGCTGCTGATGCCACGCTGTATCTCTTCATAGAGTTGGGTGCTCAGGTACTCCCCAAGGTTTGTGAGAGCCTGAGAGACACCCGCTGAAGGGAGCTGCTCCATTTATCAGAGCAAGCTCAGCAGTGGCATAATTGCTTCTAATTAATTCATCTTCACATGTCTCCAGAGACTAAAGCCTCGTACACACGGTTCAACGGTTGTATACAACAGGTCATACTCACGACCGTTGTATGCAAAATCGATCGTTCGTATGCACGATTTGAACAGTCGAACATACGACGGTCGTACAAGGGAGTTGTATGAGAAGACTAGAAAACTTGGTCGTACCAACAAGCTCTCATACGACCGTTGTATCGTGTGTACAGAGAAGTTGGTCCAACAAGTTGTATTGTGCAAAACACGCATGCTCCGAAGTCAGGAACGGCCGGATTTTAATTACATGCACCTGAACGTTCTTCTGATCGTGTAGTGCAGTCAGTATGCTACATACAACAGCCAACGTACGATTCGACACAGTCGTACATGCGATCGTCGTCCCGTGTGTACGGGGCTTAACTAGCTTTCCCAGTGCTTCCAACATACATAAGAGAGAATCCTAGGGGAAACAAAGACACTTTCAACAGTGCTTCTTTCACACTACACAGCAGTAATCAATAAACCTTTGCATATATAGCAGTCCAAAATTAACACTGAGAGTTGGCTATCCTTGAGCTAGAAAGAAAAAGCTTGTATTATAATGTTGCATTAGATTCAACAAACTATAAACCACTTTGCATTTTCAAATACTACCTAAGATTGGATTTGAAAGTCAAGTGACACAATTTTGTAAGACCTGGTTAGGCTAGGGTTGCCACCTCATCCCTTTAAAACCAAACACATATTAATTACACGGGTTCTGTGGCTGATTAAGGTGGTAATTAAACTCACTTGGTGCCTTATCTGCATTCAATTAACCTTAGAACCTGTGTAATCCATATGTGTTCGGGTTTAAAGGGATGAGGTGGCAACTCTATGTTAGGCCAACCATATACAGGATGACTTTTCATCCAGTTTGAACACACTGCCAGCATACCCCCATTCTTAATGCATATCTGTGGTCAAAATGTAAAAATCATATATTAATTACTACATTTTATATCAATTATTTATTCTTTGTATATCACTGATTTCTAATAATCTTAAAGCGGTAGTAAACCCCCAAAGCTGTTTTTACCTACAGGTAAGCCTATAATAAGGCTTACCTGTAGGTAAAAAAATATCTCCTAAACCTGCATGTCACGCGGCTCCGGCCACTCACAGCGCCGGAGCCGCGTACCCGGAAGAAAGAAGAGGACCAACATGTCAGCGTCCTTAGCGCTGACCGACTCAGGCATCGGGGGCCTCGTTCTAAGGTAAGTATTTCATAATATGTTAGTATGCGATGCATACTAACATATTATGCTATTGTCTTGCAGGATTTTTTTTTATTTTTTTTTTTGGCAGCGGGTTTACTAGCGCTTTAACAATCTTGATACTTCTGTGATACTTAATATTATTGATACTCATACTGAATATTATTATCATTATTCCCTGTGAGTAGGCACTGCTGTGTCACACATTTCACAGAGCCTGCCTTCTAAACTACAAAAGTGTTGAGAGGAAGAGTTTCAGGAGGTGGAGTCAGTACAGAAATCAAGGTACCATGGGATGTGTAGTCCCTATAAATTGATAGTTAACAGCAGAGGAGAAGCTGCAATGCATGTAGGGAATGCAGGACGTTTTGGAAAGAGATGGCCAGCAGACAGGCAGCACTCACATGGAAGGAGAATTTTCAAGTAACCTTATATTGGATTATCAAAAATAACTATTGTTTGTATTGCTATTATAATTCTGATTTTATAAAATGAAAGTGTGTGCTGTGACCAGAACATTTCTTTAAATGCTCAAATGGTGGCTCAGGGTCAGAATGAAGCTCTCTAAAACCTCTATGGTCTTCTGGAACATATACTAGTTACGTATTTTCCAGCTTCCTTTTACCCTGTGATTTCTGTATGGATGATATAAGTATAACGTCTGGAGTTAGCAGAGATACTACTTTGCATGTTATTGGGTTTTGCTATAATCATACAGTAGAAAGAATCTACTACCTGGGAATTAGGCTCCTATCTACCCTAGTAATATCTACCCTGGTAAATCCCACAAAACAATAGCCTTGCCTGGCTGTAAAAGCACTGTATAAATGAAGAATCCACACTAGTCACATTACAGCACTTATTTGATTAAATGAGCCAACATCAGCAGTCTTCTATTGAATGCCTTAGGGTATTTCATAGAAAGCCACTAAGGTTTTCCTATTGATTTTCATAAATCAACTTAAGAGGCTAGAAGAGCAGCCAACCATGCTACCAGTGAGGTAAGTGATTGATTATGTGTGTATGTGTGCATATATGTATGTGTGTAGAGTAAATGTGTTTGTGTGTATACAGTATGTGTGTATGTATGTGTATACAGAGTGTGTGGTGTGTGTTTATGTGTATACAGTGTTTGTATATGTGTATGTCACGTACCTGGTGGTAGAGTCTGACTTATTCAGTGGGTAACCTCCCTTACGACCCTGACTCGGGAACCCCTGGTAGACAGGTGACTCAGGAGTACAGGATGGCACAAGGGTCGGACTGGGTCCATGGTGATGGTAGAAGTCCGTTGGTGCACTCGTGCACTAGAAGAATGGTCGTACGGGCTGGGTCGTGAAACAGGCTGGCAGTGCGGTACAAGAGGAGCAGGCAGGGTCGTCAACAGGTGGGCAGGCAAGGTACAGGAGAGCTAGGCAAGAGAGTGGTCGTAGGCAGTCCATGGGTCGGTGCAGGCAGAAATCAGCAAAGTTAGGCAATCCGGGTCACAGGAACAGAGAAACAGATACAGGTTGCTCAGGAACACACACTACACGCTGTAGATCAGACAGCACTTGCTGCAGGGCATGCAGGGTTGAAATAGAGCCGTTTGGCGCCGTTTTCCAGCACGCGCGCGAACTGTCCCATTTTGCAGGGTTTCCTCTAACAGTGTGTGAGCACAAGTGTCAGGAACCATGAATCAGACTGAGCCAGAAGTGAAGTAAAAATAACACTTTTTAATAAAATGGTAATGACAATTAACCGACAGTTGAGCAGCCTGACCTCTGAGAAGGGAGGGCTGAGCCCAGCCCTGACAGTACCCCCTCCTCAATGACCCCTTCCCCTCGGAGGGCCACCAGGTTTGAGGGGAAAACATCTATAGAAAGCACGGAGGAGGACAGAAGCATGTACATCCGAGGATGAAACCCAAGAGCGCTCCTCCGGACCATACCCTTTCCAATGAACCAGATACTGAATACACCCACGGAACCTATGGGATTCAATCATAGATTGTATTTCATACTCCTCTTGCTTCTCAAACTGAACTGGGTGAGGACGTGGTACCGAGGTGGTGAAGCGGTTGCATACCAAAGGTTTTAATAAGGAGATAATAAGGAGACATGAAATACATTTGAAATATAGAAGAACATATTAGAAGGAAGGTGGAAAGCGTAAGCCCCTGAGTTGATCTTACGGAGAATAGAGAGAGGCCCAATAAACTGTAGTGTGAGCTTTAGTGAGGGAACATGGAGTTGGAGATTGCGAGATGACAGCCAGACCCTCTCCCCAACTTGGTAGGATGGCACGGGTAGGCGTCTGTGGTCATCATGGAGTCTGTACCTATCATTGGCATGTCGCAAGGACTCTTGGACCTGTACCCAAGTGGAACGAAGACCATGGAGATGCACCTCTAACGCAGGAATTCTCTGAGGAACAAATGTCAGGCAACATGGATGGTTGGAAACCATAATTTGCTATAAACTAAGACAATCCGGAAGCTGTATTAATGTCACTATTGTGAGAAAACTCCGCCCAAGGTAAGAGGTCTGACCAGTTGTTATGGTGGTCAGAAATATAGCAACGTAGCAACTGTTCCAAAGACTGGTTGGCTCGTTCTGTGGCCCCATTGGAATGCGGGTGATACGCAGAAGAGAAGGAAAGCTGAATTCCCAACTGTGCACAAAAAGCTCCCCAAAACCTGGACACAAACTGGCTACCCCTATTCGAGACAATAACCTTGGGTAGCCCATGTAAGCGAAAGATCTCTCAAGCAAAAATGGATGCCAGTTCTTTGGGCGTGGTCAACTTCTTAAGTGGAATACAATGTGACATTTTCGAGAACCGGTCAACCACCATAAGGATAACTGTGTTGCCCTGGGAGTTGGGTAACTCCACAATAAAATCCATAGACAGATGGGTCCAAGGCCTCTCTGCATTGGGTATGAGTTCTATGGGGGCCCACTGGAAGGTGTGGCGGTGTCTTACTCTGAGCACACACGGAACAAACAGCTACGAAAGTGGCTACATCAGCGCAGAGACTAGGCTACCAGAATTTTTGGGAAATAGCTCAAATGAGCAGAGAATGGTAAGTCTGGAGCACATCAGTGCAGAGACTCTCGGGGACAAAGCAGCGATCACAAGGTTTTTCCGGGAGGAGAATGGATCTGAGCGGCTAGAATTTTGTCACCCAAAGGTGAAGTGAGACTGGTCCGAACCGTAGCCACAATACGATCGGGAGGTACCACAGAAACAGGAACCGACTCCATCTTGGAAGCAGAGGAAAACTGTTGTGACAATGCATCAGCCCTTACATTCTTAGTACTGGGTAAGAATGAGACTATGTAATTGTGGCTTGACAAAAAAAAAGAGCCCATTGCGCCCTTCTGGGAGAGAGGCGTTTAACCTCAGACAAGAAGGTGAGATTCTTATGGTCAGTCAAAATGAAAACCAGTACAGTGGTACCCTTGAGGAGATGCCTCCATTCTTTAAAAGCTAAAATGATCGCTAACAACTCTCTGACCCCAATATTGTAATTGCATTCCGTAGGAGACAATTTCTTGGAAAAGTAACCACAAGGATGCATAGCGCTCTCAGAGGTAGGAAGTTGAGACAGAAGGGCAACAACTACAGTCTCAAATGCATCAATTTCAAGGATGAAGTGTAACATGAGATCAGGATGTGCCAACACAGGAGCAGAAACAAAGGCAGCCTTGAGAGACTCAAAGACTTTAATAGAATCCGGAGACCAATTCTGGGGATTACTGTCCTTTCTGGTCATATCAGTCAGGGGTTTGACCAGAGACGAGAAGTTACGAATAAACTTACGATAATAAGCCAAGAAAACATTGTTGTGGACATAAACCCATGGATCAGGGCCACTGTAGAACTGCCCATAGTTTCTCTGGGTCCATTGAAAAACCAGCAGTGGAAATTACATAACCCAGGAATTTAACTTGTTCATGATGGAACTCGCACTTCTCCAATTTACAATACAGGTTATTATGGCTCAGCCCCTGAAGCACACGGCAGACATCTGTGTGGTGGCTCTCTAGAGACTTGGAATATATGAGGATATTGTCAAGATAAACCCCCACACATTGCTGCAACATATCTGGCAGGACATCGCTGATGAATTCCTGAAAAACTGCCGGAACTTTGCAAAGACCAAACAGCATTTTGAGGTATTCATAATGGCCTGTCCTGGTATTAAACGCAGTTTTCCATTCATCACTTGATGCTCATGAGATTGTATGCTCCTCTCAGATCAAGCTTCATGAAAACCATTGCTCCCTTGAGGTGGTCAAATAACTCCATAAGCAACGAAGTCAGATAAGCATTTTAATTGTGAAGCAATTGAGACTCCTATAATTGATACAAGGTCTCAGTTCGCCACTCTTCTTTTTCACAAAGAAAAAAACAGCACCAGCAGGAGACAAGGATTTGCGGATGAATCCTCGAGAAAGTGCATCGGCAACATAGTCCTCCATGGCTTTATCCTGAGACAGACAAAGGGTAAACCTGGCCACGAGGGGGTATGGCACCAGGTCGAAGGTCAATTGCGCTATCATAAGACTGGCTTGACCTTTATCAAAGACTTTGCTAAATTTGCGGTGAAGACCTTAGCCACTTTCTGAAAACATGTCTTACTGCATTGTGGCGACCAGGAAAGTACCTCAGCATGAAGCCAATCAAAAGAGGGGTTGTGCCTCTGTAACCAAGGATAACCAATAACCACTGGGAAATGAGGTGAGGAAATGACTTGGAATTGGATTATCTCATGGTGAAGAGCCCCTACGGCCATGATGAATGGAGCAGTCTCATGAGTCACATGGGCAGGCTGTAGAGGCCTCCCATCAGTAGCCTCAATGGCAAATGGAGTGGCACGAAACTGCAGTGGAATTGAGTGCTTAGACACAAAGGCATCATCTATGAACAGGCCTGCAGCCCTAGAGTTGATTAAAGCCTGTATCTCCATGGACGACTCAGACGAAGAAAGGGTAACTGGAACCAAGGGCTTATCTTTCAGGATAACTGGGGACTAAACAA
The DNA here is from genome assembly GCA_018402905.1 of Glandirana rugosa. Lineage (NCBI taxonomy): Eukaryota > Metazoa > Chordata > Amphibia > Anura > Ranidae > Glandirana > Glandirana rugosa. The sequence continues at coordinate 1,201,037 of BLSH010430183.1, forward strand.
CGCCACCTAAGGTCTGTCCTCTACAGGACCTCAAGGTGAGGGCGTTTCCTGGAGGAGTACAACAAGACTTCAAAAAGTGACCTGCCTGGCCACATTAAAGGCACAATATCTCCCTACTCCTAAAGGCCCTCTCATCCGCAGAGAGACGTGTGAAGCCCAACTGCATGGGTTCTACTTGCAAAGCTTGGAGCCAGATGTACAGAAAGGTTCCACAAGCGCTCCTTAAAGGAAGGTCTCTTTAAGAGTCTGGAGTCAATGAGAATGGCAAACGTGATCAACTTCTCCAGCTCAGTGGGTATGTCTCGGACTGCTATCTCATCTATGATGTTATCCGAGAGACCATGAGAAAAAGCAGCCACGAGGGCCTCATTGTTCCAAGCAACCTCTGCAGAGTACGGAATTCAATGGCGTAATCGGCAACAGTTCTCGTACTCTGTTTGGTGGATAAGAGGCTCTTGGCAGCAGACGTGGAGCATGCAGGAACGTCAAATACCCTTTTAAAGGAAGCCCCAAACTCTGGGTAACTCTGGACAATGGGGTTTTGCGTCTCCCATAGAGTGTTTGCCCAGGCCAAAGCGCTCTCAGAAAGCAAAGGAATCACAAAGCCTATTTTGCTTCTGTCCATGGGAAACGCCTGGGGCAGCATTTCAAAGCATATCCCAACCTTAGACTGTAAGCTCCTTGAGGGTAGGGACTGATGTGAATATACCTTGTATATGTAAAGCGCTGCGTAAATTGACAGCGCTATATAAGTACCTGAAATAATAACATTAATAATAATAACCTGGATGAGAAACCCTTTGCATTGCACTGGGTTGCCCTGAAATCGCTGGGAAAGTGGAGCGGAACCAGATATACCTCTTATAAAGGTAATATTTGAGGCGGGTGCCTGCACAGAGACTGGAGCAGCAGCAGGAACAGCCTGCAAGACAGGTTGTACCGGAACAGCCACAGTGGGAGGATCTAGGTGAATAATTTGAATCAGGAGCATCTGTAACGCTATGGCAAACTGATCCAAGTGGTAATCCTGCTCATCCAATCTGGAAAAAATATTACCAGTAAATGGATTGCCTGCATCTTCTGAATTCATGGCCTTTGTCTACTGTCAGGAACCATGAATCAGACTGAGACAGAAGACTAGTAAAAATCACACTATTTAATAAAATGGTAAAATAGTACAAACAGAATAAACGTGGTGAAAATATAGCCAGGGTTTGGTAACCAGAGTGGGTAGTGGGAACAAGCCAGTAAAACAGGAATCCAGAGATCAGCATTGTCAGAAACAGCAAACGGAATCAGGAGCCAGAAAGGAAGTAAGCCAGGCAAAAATCTTTAACAGGAAAACATAGCAGAGAGAATCCAGATATCTTGACCAAGGCGAAGGCACAGGAGATCTGATCTAGGCAGTTTAAATAGCCAACAAGGCTGACTGATGAGCAGGATATGATCATCAGGTGAGTCACTGTGGAATGATGCGTACTGGCAATTAACCGACAGCTAAGCAGCCTGAACTCTGAGAAGGAAGGGCTGAGCCCAGCCCTGACAGCAAGTCAGATGCCAATCTCTACATGCACTCTACAAAAATATGTTTGGTCAAAGTGTATCTTGAAGGTCTGCCTGAAAGAGTAATGAAACTATATGTGAAGGAGATTCCTTGCCATGCAACATTGGTACATGTTGGGGATGTTTCAGAGAAGTGAGAGGAAGAGGGGTTTGTCCAATGGTTGCATGATAGCTTCCCTTTATGGCAGCATAGCATTGCCACTACCAACCTTTGTTGAGTGCAAGCAGATTCCTTACCACAGAGAAGAGGTCCCTACTTCTGAAGCTGCCCTTCACCATCTTAATTTGAGAACTGTAACTATCTACCAGCTCTTGACAAAAATACAGAAATCCTTCTTCTGCTAGGCAGAGACATTTTAATGGTCCATAAAGCACACCAGCAAATCAATGGCCCTCATGTTACTTCATATACACAGTGCCTTGATCTTGGTTGGGTCACCAGTGGAAATGTTTGTGTAAACAAAATGAAAGAGTTAGTAAAACCCGCTTTGCTATTTTTATCTACAGGTACGCCTATAATAAGGCTTACCTGTAGGAAAAATGAATATCTCCTAAATGTGCACCGTTTAGGAGATATTCACCCTGCATGCAGCCGCTGATGTCACCAGCGCATGCGCTCTGAAGGTCCGGCATACTGTGCCAGACGCTCAGAGCTTCTAGCTGGAACTGAGGCCTGGGATGTGCGGGGGTGTCACCATTGCGGCTCTGGGCACTCACAGCGCCGGAGCCCGCAACCCAGGAAGAAAGGCCAGGGGAAGATGTCAGCCTTCTCAGCGGTGACTGGGCGCTGCATTCAAGGGCTGTGTTCTAAGGTAAGTATTTCATAATGTGCTAGTATGCGCTGCTTACTAGCACATTATGGTATTGCCTTACATGTGTTTTTTTTCTTTGCAGCGTTTTACTACCATTTTAAGTAAACTACCAACATTTCTTCCTGCAGGGCCTGCTTGCTTCATAGTGATCCATATACTTGTTTCAAACCATGCCCTTTTCATTGGGGTTAACAAAATCAGAGACTGGCAACACATTACCTAAAACAACCTGAGTACCTTTAAACACTGGAGAGGTGGCTTTGGTGGCACAGTATTCAGCTTAACTAGTGACGACAATAAACTTGCACTTGCTGTTGAAGATAAAGGGTTTCTCAAGATCATGGATAAGGAAATGCACTCAATTCCAGGAAAACAGATGGGTCGCCCTTTGACCTTTTATACACCTAGGGAGAAACTACTGAACAATTTTCAACAGGGAATTTTCCAGATTTTCTTCATTAAAGTGCTCCTTTAAGAAGAAACTAGAGCTTGCAAACACTTTTTTAATCTTCATGCAAAAAAGTGTTGCATAAAAACAATGCTGAACCTGCTCTACCTCTAAAGGAGGGAGAATAATGCTGGTACCTTCCTCTGATGTATACCGCCCTTGAAATCTAGCCGAATAAGAACAGTATTTGACTCTAGTGCTCAATATGAAGGAGTTAGTTTAAATACTTTTCTCCCTACAGGGTCTAATTTGAATTACAGAATTATGGAGATGTTAACCAAGTTCTGACAAGGGCAGTGATAGCTGATATGCAGCAACTTTTTGACTACTTCTTCATTCATGATCACAGGAACTAATATTGATTCCTACAGCATAGTAACAATGACATTAAGATTGATTCCATTGACTTCTATATTGACAGTGAAAGTGTGCTAGGTACATACACAATCAACAAACTAAATGGTTATTTGTGTATGCCAGAACAATGGAATTATATGTCTACTAATCCAACCCCAGAGGACCATGGTACTTGAACATTGCTTCCCAACCTCATTCCTCAAGTATCCCCAAAAGGCCATGTTTTGGGATCTTCTCTTATATAAAAAAAAGCTTTCATTAATACCAAGCCACTGATATTGATTTAAATAAGAACTCCAGACAAAATTTTTATGTTCCCATGCAGTGTGGCTGTGCCCGCACTGCATGGGTTAACTGCTCGTTTTTGTCTAGAGGTTTGCAGAGCAGACATATGGTACTTACATAATCCACTGATCCTCCGAGTGTGAGGCCAGTCCCTGCTGCTTCTGCCCCCCCCCCCCCCGCACACTAGCGGTCTTGTTAATGGACTGTTCCTGACGTCATCACACCCATAGGCCGGCTCTGGACGTGAGGGTGGCAGGAACAGTCCACCAATGTATGTGTGGGGGGGGTGCACTTTTTTCTGGAGAATCAAAGGATCTGATAAGTATAGTTTTTCCTTGCGCCCCTAGACAAAATAAGCAGTTAACCCATGCAGTGTGGGCACAGCCCCACTGCATGGGGAAATAAAAATTTTGCCTGGAGTTCTACTTTAAAGCACCTGTGAAAACATGGCCTATTTGGGGTACGTGAGGACTAAGGTTG
>BLSH010430183.1:1204991-1218192 GCA_018402905.1 Glandirana rugosa
TACGTAGAAAAGTATGACTGTTAGGTGTCAGGACGACTAATTTCCCGTGGAAGATACTTGACACCTGAATCCCCAAAGTGAACAAGGACCATTTCGGTTTGATTAAACAGTCGATGTATCATTGGACCTCGTTACTACCTAAGGTGAGGAACGACCTATCGGGTCTAAAGGGATATATTCGAGGATGAGGATGAGAACTAGTGGTCACCACCCCCATTTGAAATCTAATAACAAAGAACTTGTCGAACGTCAAAAGACAATTTCCTTACCTCTAGAGAACACTCATCCTGAACACAACGTGGATAGTTTCATACTAAAGAAGTCGTATACTTTGTATACGTTGTCTACACCTCAAAAGATCGTAACGAACACTTGCTTTGAACGTTTCTCAAGATGATCATCAACGGTCAATGCCATCACACTACTGATCCATACTTTCCACTGCTTCACAAGCAATGCTAGAAAACTCCACATCTGTTGCATATGTTTCATATGCTGAAGAAATCATACTTTGATAGGTGCAACACAAGTCCTACTCACAAGAGATCTCCATTCCTTTAACAGAAAACTGCAAGCTGTTCAAGAAACAATAATCTAAAGTTTACCCCCACCACTGGTGATCAAGAGTAGGAGTAGGAGCTTATATAGGGAAATCTGGGCTATCCAGCAAGGAGTGGAATCCATCATTGCTCCAGGTTACTATGTAGCTGACAAATTAGTTTGGCTTTACCAGGAACAAGTGAAACCCCTAAGTCCACAGTTCATAGAAGGTGCCCTTTAATCAGCAGGACTGTGGATTGTCAGTATGAAAAGATGCATTTCTTTAGTGGTTCAAAGATGTGCTAACCCCTTGTCTAACAGCTCGGCTTATAAACAGGGGTTAGCAGACAGGGATTTTAAGCACACTCCCGGCTTATCTGAACTCTCAGCAACAGATAAATACACAGGCATAGACAGATATACACAGATTCATTCATATATGAGAGCTGTTTTACCTGCAAAGGGATTTGTATTTCTCTCCATTCAAAGCTGATCAGCTTCTGTTGTTATTTTTCCCTCTTTCAGTCAGAGCTCTGCTGCAGAGGTTTGCAGGAGGCTGATACCAAGTCAAATTCAGGTTTTTAACCAGTTACATTTATTTATAAGGCCTTTTAATGAGAACATAACTGCATGAATTAGTGATTTTTTTTTTTTTATCTGCTTGGAGTCTAGCTTTAAAGCGACCCTGTTTGGGAAAAAAATGCTAAAATCTTTATTACCTGTAAAAGATTAGTGTTAACACATGCCTTTCTCAGTGTCCACAGTGCCGTGGCAAACTTAGCTAGAAGATCATCCCCCCCTCCTCTTTCCCCCACAGTTGGCCCATACAGAGCGCAGCACAATTTGCGCATGAGCGGTAGGGAATCGACTGTGAAGCCTAGTGGAGATGGCAGCGGCGGCACCCATTAGCAGATTGAAAAATCGTCTCGGGTGAAATCCCTGCGGGCTCCCTGGACAGATAAGTGTCCTAATATTAAAAGTCAACAGGTACAGTATTTGTAGCCGCTGACTTTAAATTTTTCAGCAGCAGCCTGGAGCTCCTCTTTAAGGTCACTCTCTGAATATTTATACCCTCTCCCAGCATGCACCAATGGCAAGGCAGCTCCTACTGGTTGGCCATGGAGAAATAAATATTCATAACTCTTATTAATGCATTTCTCATGCTATCATCAGAGGCAGCAGTACCATCTACTGGCAACAGAAGGACACGTACAGTAACCAGGGCGCAGGAGAAACCCAAATAAGCTCAACAAACAATTCAGCTAAGCTGACTGCAGCTTAGCACCACTAAATTTAGATAAACACACCTACTTAGGGCAGGGTGGCTACAGCTGTATCCTACATTGATGTGAAGTCAAAAGGTGGTAATCAGGGGATCAAGATTTCCCCCCGAAGTGTCAGTTTCCCAGAGGTCTTCAGAGGGTGATAACTAACAAAGCAGTGAACAAAGTAGTGTTCTACAGTGTGACCACTGGGAAAGGTGAGCATTTGCACTGTTCATTTACAGCTATCAAAGCTTTCAAGCATTATTTTTCTCAACAGGGTCTTTTTAAGACAACATGAAATTGCATGCTAAATAGCAAATTATCTATACCCAGTATTTACAGTATGTAAATTCCCTATAATGTGTAAAGGCACACAACAAATACAGTGGATATAAAAAGTCTACACACCCCTGTTAAAATGTTAGGTTTCTGTGATGTAAAAAAAATGAGACAAAGATAAATCATTTCAGCACTTTTTCCACCTTTAATGTGACCTATAAACTGAACAACAAACTGAAATCTTTTAGGTGGGGGGTAGTAAAAATGAAAAACTAAAATAATATGGCTGCATAAGTGTGCACACCCTTATACTAATACTTTGTTGAAGCACCTTTTGATTTTATTACAGCACTTAGTCTTTTTGGATATGAGTCTATCAGCATGGCACATCTCCACTCCAAATCTGTCAGATTGCAAGGGCATCTCCTATGCACAGCCCTCTTCAGATCACCCCACACATTTTCAATCAGATTCAGCTCTGGGCTCTGGCTGGGCCATTCCAAAACTTTAATCTTCTTCTGGTGACACCATTCCTTTTTTCAGTTGGATGTTTGCTTTGGGTCGTTGCCATGCTGAAAGATGAAGTTCCTCTTCATATTCAGCTTTCTAGCAGAAGCCTGAAGGTTTTGTGCCAATACTGACTGGTATTTGGAACTGTTCATAATTCCCTCTACCTTGACTAAGGCCCCTGTTCCAGCTGAAGAAAAACAGCCCCAAAGCATGATGCTGCCCCCACTATGCTTCATGGTGGGTATGGTGTTCTGGTGTGCAGTGTTATTTTTGCGCCAAATATTTCTTTTAGAATTATGGATAAACAGTTCAACCTTGGTTTCGTCAGACCATAACACATTTTCCCACATGCTTATGGGGGACTTCAGATGTGTTTTTGTTAAATTTAGCCGGGCTTGGATGTTTTTCTTCATAAGAAAATGCTTCCTCTCGCCACTCTTCCCCATAGCCTAGACAGATGAAGAATACGGGAGATTGTTGTCACCTGTACCACACAGCCAGTACTTGCCAGATATTCCTGCAGCTCCTTTAATGTTGCTGTAGGTCTCTTGGCAGCCTCCCTGACCAGTTTTCTTCTCCTCTTTTGATCAATTTTGGAGGACTGTTCAGTTCTTGGTAATTTCACTGTTGTGTCATACTTTCTCCACTTGATGATGACGGTCTTCACTGTGTTCCATGGTGTATCTAATGCCTTGAAAATTATTTTGTACCCTTATCTTGACTCACACCTTTTTAACAACGAGATCCCTCTGATGCTTTGGAAGCTCTCTGCAGACCATGCCTTATTCTGTAGGACTACGAAAATGTCAGGAAAGACCTCCTAGAACAGTTGAGCATTATGTGGGGTTAATTAGAGGCACTTTAAATGATGGCAGGTGTGTACTGACTCCTATTTAACATGAGTTTGAAATTGTGATTGCTTAATTCTGAACACAGCTGCATCCCCAATTATAAGAGGGTGTGCACAATTATGCAACCACATTATTTTATTTTTTTTATTTTTACTCCCTCCCCCCTCCCCCCAAAAAAAGATTTCAGTTTTTTTTTTTCAATTGAGTTGTACAGTTTATAGGTCACATTAAAGGTGGAAAGACTTTTTATATCCATTGTACATGCCAAAACACATACGACAATAGAAAGTCTAATATTTTTCCCTCACACTTTTTATTATGCTCCTTCTTTAAGTAGTCATACACTGTTTAAATTGCCTATAAACACACAAATTAATTATGATCAGTAGAATGCCTTTTAGTCAAGAATTCTCTGGGTGACACTTTTCTGCCATTTGGAAAAAATGAAATGGCCTCGGTGTTTACGTTCAAGCAAAAACATCCTACTGTGCCAATTTAATTAGGCTGACATTATATATAAGGTATGCAGTGCTCTTTGGGGAACACACAGTTGGTGTGGTTTTAGTACTTACCCTGTTTCAGATAAAAACAACATTAAAGAACTGCAATTATTCTGAGTCAATTTTTTTCTCTAGAAACAGTTGGGGTAATCGGCTGTCGGCTCTTATTTTAGAATTTCAGTATTTCTAATGAAGATAATACTTACTAGACAATGTGCTTTCCATTAGCTTTTTATGGAAGCGATGGCTGATTACCAGATCGAGCATCCCCGAAGATAAACTCATGCTGTCAAAGAAATCTGAAACGTAATCCAGCCTACTAAGCATCTGTACAAGCAATTTATGCAATACTCAGAGATGTAAAGAATGAAGATGTGTTAGTTGTAGTTTATTGGATTTTAACCCATAGCAAGTTAAGAACCAAGATCATTGACAGGTAAATAAAGTCAAACCATTTCATTCTTGTTACAGGGTGTAAATACATTTCGCTCTGGTTCCGTTTTTTTAGTTAAATAAATTGTCTCACAAAAAAAAAGGTCATGCCTGGAATTCTACTCAAGAATATATTATTTTAAAGTCTGCCTGCCTGCCTCACATTGGTCTGATTTGTCAAAGAAAACTGAAAGAAAAGTGGAAATGGTCCATATGTTTCAAAAGAAACCAAAATCTATATACTCGTGGAACTTTTTGGAGGTACTACAACACAGTAAATATTATGTACAAACAATCTATTTTATTGAACATATAAAAAAAAAAAAAAAATTCTCCAGTACTTGATTTATATTTTCACTTAAGTGACCACATATTCAGATGGCCTCTTCCTATGTATATCAATCATGAAACTTTTAAATGACAGATAGATTAATTGCATCAATAAATCAAAATACGTTTTGTGAACCGAGATTCACTTCTTCAGGAGTAGATGCTTCTGGTAGGGTGTCTAAGGATTAAATACAGCAAAATAAGATATACAGAATCTAAACATGATAAATAAACACACCCTTGAATTTCACAGGGGTCTTGTATAAACTTACAAATCAGCTGAGCAAAAAACAGTTTATTTTGTTGAACAAAGTTTTTCGTTTTGGTGGCTCCCATCACCTCCAGGTGCAAGGCCTACTGATGAGCATGTGTTGTGTCCCATGCTAGGCCAATTTACACCTGGGGGTCGGAGTGCCAGATTTTTCTCCGATGATGGTGTCTCAATGTAACTGCCACGTTTTATCGTGGCACGCGTACATTGGTGACATTTTCATGGTCTGGAATGGTGACAGAACTTAGAACTTTATTGGATGATTATTGTAAATGCTGGAACCCCAACATCTTCAACTGCCAATTTACAATGTCATACCACCAATTGGAAATGCCTCTTTTTGGATGTTTTGATATCTAAAGGGATAGATTGCATTTATTTATGTTTTTAATATGTTCAGTAAATGGTTTGTTTGTACATAATATTTACTGTATTGTAGTACCTCCAGAAAGTCCCAATGGTATACAGATTATGGTTTCTTTTGGCATTAGAAGGATGGAGATGTAAAAGCCCATATACCAGTTCCAATTTGTGTTACTTTTGGGTACATATGTTTCAACTTCTGATTGATTGGTATAGGCACCAGCACCAAATTAAATTTATTTTTTTAACAAGTTTTCATAAAATTAGACCCATGTTTTTATGTCCTGCCACATTAAAGAAAATGTAAATTATGGAAAACGTGCCCAAAAAAGACAGGCAAAAAAGGACTAGTCACCAGTATTTCCCGTAGCTCCAAACAGCTGGGTAGTTAAGTCACACTACCAGACATCACATGAAACCTTCTGAGACTAGACAGTCAGATGTACAGTGCCCCAGATGCTCTGCAGATACACAGTTATGCGGCACTGTTGTTTTTCAAAAGGAATTCAAGACAAAAAGCAAAATCTTTAAGAGTATTGCTTAGGCACAATTAACATTTCTAAATGTTAGAGATAGCAAATCTTCACTTTTTGAGTTCAGGTCTACTTTTATAACATCTGCATTATCAGCCTTCAAAGGTCAGACATATGACAACATTCTTGTTCCATAAACAGTAACAATTGTCTTCAATGTTGGAAGGTGACACAACTTACACAGTTGAAAATGTGTCATGAATCTGCAGTAACATTTATGTCTTGTCTGTCTGCTTACCTCTCTGTGTTCAGCTAAGAGACCGTGCACTCCTCACCTGTGTGCTTAAGTAATATTCCCTCAGCAGGGCTCCACCCCAGCCCCTAATTAGGAACATTATATAACACCTTGCAGTGCAAGCCAGCACTGCCAATCAATAGAGTGTGCTAGGCTTCCTGTGTGTGTGGTTCCTGCTGTGTGCTCTTTGTCTGATTCCATTTACCAACATTGGCCTGTTCTTGACTATTCCTGTCTGCTGATACCCCGACCTTGGCTTCTTCTTGACTATTCCTGTCTGCTTGTTACCCCGACCTTGGCGTGCTCTCCTGTCTGTTCCTGTCTGCTCATTGCCCTGACCCTTGGCTATCCTACTGACTATCCCTTGTTGTCCTGCACTGCTGCTTCCTCTGTATCCACCAGTAGCCAGCCATTAGCGTGAGCTGGGAGACCCTGTGGGTTGCGACCTGGAGTCAGTTGCAGCCAAGTCCATCCTCACCATCAAAGGCTCTGGTGAAAACCTGCTAGCTCTTAGACTCTGCTCCCTGGGGGAATCCTATGCTCTAGCTCCCTGTGTATCTGTGTCAGTGCTACAGTAAACCTGCTTTCCTGCACCACCCAGAGCTCCATTCGCAGCAGTCAGCTAAGGGTTCACAACCTTAGCGGGGCGCCCCTAACCCTAGCAGTGCGCACCTGTCATCTGCCATCAGGTGACCTGACAAAATGTCACCCCTCGTGTCAGTGTTCATGCCTGGTAATTGGGGGTTATTAGTTACTCAGACCTCAGTCCTGCATTATAAAAAGTTGTCACATACTCATCCACATCTGGAAATACCAGGTATTTTTTATGGCCACAATGAGGGAATAAATTGTCAGGGGATGGTATTTAAAGAGACTGTTTAAGGGTTTGTGAATATCACGGGTATGCTGTTCAATTTATAAATCTGTTGGCAAGGACCTATGGTACTGATTAGGAGGGAACGAAAAATGTAAACTCATTAAAAGCTCATGTTAGCGTTAACATGTCATGTTTAGTTTTGTAATTAAGAATCAATAAATAAATAGTAAGACCTCATATGGAATATGCAGTTCAGTTTTGGGCACCAGTTCTCAAAAAGGATATCGGGGAACTGGAGAAAGTGCAAAGAAGGGCAAACAAACTGATAAGAGGCATGGAGGAGCTCAACTATGAGGAAAGATTAGAGGAGCTGAATTTATTCTCTCTTGAGAAGAGGAGATTAAGGGGGATATGATCAACATGTACAAATACATATGTGGTCCATATAGTGATCTTGGTGTTGAGTTATTCATTTTAAGGTCATCACAGAGGACAAGGAGGCACCCTTTGTCTAGAGGAAAAAAGATTCCATCTCCAAGTATGGAAAGGTTTCTTCACAGTTAGAGCTATGAAAATGTGGAATAGACTCCCTTCAGAGGTGGATCTGGCCAGCACAGCAGATTGCTTTAAAAAAGGCATGGACTCTTTCCTTAATGTACATAACATAACTGGCTACTAACATTTATAGGTAAAGTTGATCCAGGGAAAATCTGATTGCCTCTCGGGGGATCAGGAAGGATTTTTTTCCCCAGCTATAGCAAAGTGGATCATGCTTTGCTGGAGTTTCTTGCCTTCCTCTGGATCAACTGTGGGTGAAGGATTGTGTATATGGGATTCTATGGTTATATATATATATTTTTTGGTTGAACTAGATGGGCTTGTGTCTTTTTTTCAACCTGACTAATTATGTAACTATGCAATTTCCAAAGTTGTAGTCAAACACTTTAAATCTGCAGCTTTCATTAAAATAATACCTGATGATGCTGCCATGAAGATCCTTGTTCAGACACTTTCAGATATGGGGTGTCAACTGCTCCTCTGTCTTTACATGCATGCGTGGTGGAGACTATTATTATTATACAGGATTTATATAGCGCCAACAGTTTACACATCGCTTTACAATATAAAAGGGAGACAATACAGTTACAATACAATAAGATGCAAGAGGATTAAGAGGGCCCTGCTCACAAGAGCTTACAATCTAATAAGGTGGGGCAGGTAGTACAAACAGTTGTAACTGTGGTGAATGAGCTGATGGAAGTGGTAAAAGATTAGTTGGAGGTGTGATAGGCTTCTGTGAAGAGATGAGTTTTCAGGGATTTCCTGAATGCAGCTAGGGTAGGAGATAGACAAGTTGAGGTAGAGAGTTCCAGAGGATGGCAGAGGCTCTAGAGAAATCCTGGAGACAAGCATGGGAGAAAGAAACAAGGGAGCTTGAGAGTAAGAGGTCTTGAGAGAAGCAGAGAGGATGGTTTGGGTGATATTTGGAGACAAGATTGGTGATGTAGTTTGGGGCAGAGTTGTGAATGGCTTTGAATGTTGTGCTTAGCATTTTGAATTTAATTTGCTGTGTGATCAGGAGCCAGTATAGAGATTGGCGGAGAGGGGTGGCAGACACTGAGCAGTTGATAAGGTGGATAAGTCTGCAGCAGCATTCATGATAGACTGGAGAGATAGGCCAATGAGAAGGGAGTTGCAGTACTCAAGGCAAGAGATAACAAGGGTGTGGTTGAGTAGCTTGGTGGTTTCATTTGTTAAAAGGGGTGTGTTTTAGAGATGTTATGGAGGAGAAGTCTACAAGCTTTTGACAATGATTGGATTTGGGGCTGAAAAGACAGGTCAGAGTCTAGGATTACACCTAGTACTGTACCCTGGCATTACGGGAGGGATTGATGGTTGCATTATTGATTTTGATGGAAAAGTCATGGAGGGGGGCAGGGGATATTACCAGCTAGGTTTTAGAAAGATTTAAGGAAGTGGTGCAACATCCATGCTGATATGTCAGTTAGTAAGTTAGTAATGCGAGATGAGATTGAAGAGGTTGGGTGAGGAGTAGACAGATAGATTTGGGTGTCATCAGCATATAGATGGTATTGGAGGCCGTGGGTGGTTATCAAGTGACCAAGGGAGGAGGTATAGATAGAGAAAAGAAGGGGTCCAAGAACAGAGCCTTGGGGGGACCCCCACTGAAAGGGGCAATAGAGAGGAGGAGACAGAGTTGTAGGTAACACTGAAGGAGCGCTGTGACAGGTAGGAGGAAAACCAGGATAAAGCAGAATCTTGGAGGCCAAGGGAACGGAGTTTATTGACAAGGAGCTGGTAGTCAACAGTATCAAAGGCCACAAAGAGGTCAAATAGTAGCAGTATGGAGCAGTGTCCATTGGTTTTAGCAGTTAGTAAATCCTTAGTGAGTTTTAGTAAGGCTGTTTCTGTGGAGTGTTAAGAGTGAAAGCCAGACCATAAGGGGTCAAGAAGGTTATTTTCACTGAGGTAGGAGCTAAGACAGGTGTAGACTAAGTGTACTAGATGTTTAGAGGTGAATGGGAGCAATGAGATGGGTCTGAAGTTGTTCAGGTTGGTGGGGTCCAGTGAGGGCTTTTTAAGTATGGGAGTAATCTGTGCATGTTTTAGAGGGGGGAGGGGGTGCCCCTAGAGAGGGAGAGATTAAGGCACATTGCAAAGGAATGCTCTACTGTTATCACTATTAGAAAGTCAGTCCATAGCAACAAAATGCAGCCAACACAGGAGTGACTGCTTATAGAAGCACTGAGATGCAAGAAAAAGATGAAAAAATTGAAAACAGTATTTATACTGTATATATGTGATCCTGCACTTCTGGGTATCAGGCACGAGGTTGTGCCGCCGTTGGCTCGATCCCACTGTGAATTTACACAGCGGTAGCTGATCAGCGGGCCCCACGGACCTGATGCCCACCGGCACCCGCTGATCGCTCGGTACACAGGCAGAATGGCAGTTTGCCTTTGTAAACAAGGCAGATTGCCGTTCCGTCAGTACAGGAGGCATGAATCCTGTGTTCCTGTAAAGCAGAAACACAGATCCATGCCTTCCACTAGTAAAAGCACCTCCCCACTACACTGAATCACCAGCTAGGCATAGCTTTAACCTTTTGAATGCCCCTGATTTAACACCTTCCCTGCCAGTGTCATTAGTACAGTGCATATTTTTAGCACGGATCACTGTAATAATGTCACTGGTCCCCTAAAAGGTGTCAAAAGTGTCAGTTAAGTGCCCGATTTGTCCACTGCAATATCGCAGTCCGGCTATAAGTCGCTGATCACTGCCATTGCTAGTAAAAATAAAAACATAAATAAATAAAAATTCCATAAATATATCCCATAGTTTGTAGACGATATAGCTTTTGCACAAACCAATCAATATACGCTTATTGAGGTTTTTTTTTACAAAAAATATGTAGCAGAATACATATTGGCCTAAATTGATGAAGAAATTAGATTTTTTACATTTTTTTATTGGATATGTTTTATAGCAGAAAGTAAAAAAAAATACTATTTTTTTATTCTTTTCAAAATTGTTGGCTGTTTTTTCTTTATAGCGCAAAAAATAAAACCGCAGAGGTGATAAAATCACACCAAAAGAAAGCTCTATTTTTGGGGGGAAAAAAGGACATACATATTATTTGGGTACAGTGTCGCACGGCAGCTCAATTGTCAGTTTAAATAACGCAGTGCCGTATCACAAAAAACGGCCTGGTCGGGAAGGGGGTAAATTTTCAGGAGGTGATGTGGTTAGTAATAGAAAGCTGTGAATAATTTTACTATAATTATACATTTTAAGAACCAACAAATTATTTTGAAACAAGGTCATTATGTTCAAATAATAACATTACACGTTACTCCAGTACTAAATTTGGTTTTGTAATGGCTGGATGTTCTGTAATACTTCCTATAGTTATTCTAAGGAAACTGCCTTTCCCCTATCTTGTACTTGTGAGTCATGGTGAAACAAAGAGCTGGAACAAAGAAAAAGGCTTTTACTGTAAGCCATTAGAGGATGAAGCTAAAAGGCACACAAGACTTCAAAGGCACCAGTCAGATGAAATGCGGTAGATCACAAACCATACACTATTCAATGACCTTAATACCAAAACAGACAAGATGGTTACAATATACCCTCTGTAAAAACAAGAAACACAATGTAACTGCAGCTTCCATAACAATTAACCTGTTATAAGAATAAAAGCTAAATGATTTGAAAAAAATATCAAAAGTGGTAAAGAGGTGCAGAGAGTTAACATTAAGGTGTTAAGGTAGCCATATATCCTAGAAGCTTTATCACCCCATAACTATAGAGATTTAAAGGGCTTTCTGTAGCACACTCTCAACAACAGACATCGCTGAGCCAAAAACGACTGAATTTGTTGGCATGATTAAAAGAAAGGAAAAATTCCGGTGTTACTTTTGTGTTGAAGTAGTGCAACTAAGTCGTCACATGCAATATGGATAACCAATACATGCTCAGTTACGACATGTTCAAATAATCCAATTACTTTTGCTCCTACCTCCTCCTCCCTCCACTTTGGGACAAACTGAATTTTAGACACTGCACCCAATTCCATCACTCATTGCCACATACCCAGTTCTCATAGTTCATAGTAAAATGCACGTGTATTAAAACTATACAAGATAGCTCATCATAGCATACTAAAACATGTGTTAGCAAAAGTTTTACTAGAACCCTAGCATCCAAGGCACATGCCCCATGTTTACTACTGAGTGTCCCCAGTCCATTGGCACATTATTTTATTTTGAATGCATAATGATTTGGGGTATTTTAGCTCATTGGTAGTGCCAAACAATGAGTCCACTCCACTCCACAAAGTCAGTTTTAGGGCTTTTTCTGCCCACTTTTATTGAAAAGAAAAGTAAAAGTTTACATCAGAATAGTTTTCCCTCGTAGGGATTCTCATCATCAATATGTCAAAACAAACAATACTCCACCTCGTGGCTCTTCTCTGCAGTATCCCTGCTTATTACATCAAAGAAAAAAATGGAGGGTAGTGTTGGTGATCATTCTTAATATTCTATTGACACCTGCTATGCAATTCAGCCGTGTCACTCTGACCTAGAGAAACTGCATATACTAAGAAATGTCCCACCACAGCCAGTGGAGACAAATAGATGGTCAAATGATGGTCATTTGGTGATATAGGGTTATTACCTTAGCGTGGTATATTTGATTGAGTATGCTTAACTATTTAATTAAATAAATTGTATTCACTCATTTGACCATCTATTTGTCTCCACTGGCTGTGGTGGGACATTCCTTAGTATCTCTGCTTAGGCCTCCAGACCATCAAACACACAGTTCCAGTGCTCGTGCTGAACGCTGAACCTTCCTCAGCTCTGACTGTTTCTCCTGCAGCTCCCTGCTGCTACATCCTTACAGGCTCAGCCTTTCACTGTCCCCACATGGACAGTACGGAGCAACGAGCTCCTAACAGCTCCCTTGCACAAACTGACCCACAAAGGGTGGGGCCACTAACCTCTAATCCCAGCCCTAAAATAAGGTCAGTGCACACCTGGCTCATTAGTGTGCCTGCTTTCTGTAATACTTGGCCCAAACTGTCAAAATAAACAGTGGCGCAGGCTTGCCTCTCTAATATATATCTATATATATAAATAATCATGAAATTTAAAATCTTAGTCATCGCATTTATAAAATTATAGTTACAGTTGACTGTTTAAAGTATGGAGCAAAATGACAGGAGTAAGTAATCAGTGGGCACTATTAAAGTCTACCATCTTGGAGGCAACTAGATTATATGTCAGGCAAGTTAGTAAGAATAAACGGAAGAAAAAACCAATATGGTTCACCAAAGAGGTAAGTAGGATAGTAAAGGGGAAAAAAATGGCATATAGAAGATTCAAGGAAACAGGAGGTGCAGCTGACAGAGAGGAGTATAAAAATAGACAAAAGGAGGCCAAACACATTATCTGTGCTGCAAAAGCACAGAAAGAGGAGGAAATTGCTAAGTCTATTAAGGAAGGAGATAAAACCTTTTTTAGGTACATTAGTGATAGAAGGAAAAAATACAATGGGATCACCAAAATGAAAACTGGGCACAACACATATGTTGAGGGAGACCAGGATGTAGCAAACCATTTAAACAATTACTTTTGTTCAGTCTTCTCAGAAACAGACTGCACTAATGGTAACAAGTTAGGGAATCATATTGGTTCTAGTAATGATGGTTCATTTAGAGGATTTCTGGAGACAGAGGTAGCTGAGGAACT
>BLSH010430183.1:1230033-1241596 GCA_018402905.1 Glandirana rugosa
GACCTCGGGGCTCAGGGTGCGGGAATCGGGGCTCGGAGGGCTCCCCGGGAATTACGGGCGGGTGACCTGACGCCGCCATTAAGGGCCCCTCGGGAGGCTCGGGGCTAAGGGCGTGGGACTCGGGGCTCCAGCCCCCATAGCCACCCCCTGGCGACGCCCCTGGTAGTGGGATATCAGCAATGCATGCCAGGGGGGAATGCCCATCGTCAGTGTGTGCAGTCAGTTGGTTTCTCTCCATTTATTATCTCTTCCCCACCTACTGATTCTCACCTTTCCTTCTTGACATTTCCTCCCTTCTTGCTCTTTCTCTCCTCCCTTTGTTTCTTATCTTCCTTTTCTCTCCCGTTCTTTCACTTCATCCCTTTCTTCCCTCACTCAATTCCTTCCCCTCCATTATCATTTTTGTTTTCCTACTTTCCTCCCCTCCCTTTTATTATGCCTTGCTTCCCATCTTTTCTTTTCCTTCATGTTATCTCAATTCTTTCTATCCATCCTTCCACTCACATTTTACCACTTTTCCTTCTCATCTGTCCCTCCTTTCCATACCCCACTTTCTTGGCTACCTCCATTCCATTTGTCCTCTCCTTTCCTCCATTCATTCTCTGCTTCTTCCAATCTCTTTTTTTACATACTGTCCTTCCTTCTCTACCTTTGTCTTTTCCCTTCCTACATTTCTTCTCTGCTTTCCATCTTTTCCTCTCTTTCTTGCATCCATACTGTTATTTTAGTGTATGCTCTTTCCACATTCTCTTTTTTATTCCCTTTTCTTTCTTTCCTTCCTTACTTTGTTGTTTGTCTATCCTCTCCATTCCTGCTTTTTTGTATGGTATTTCTTTCTCTTCATCTCTTTTCCTTTGTATAAGCAAAATATGGATAAATGGAGACTGAAGTAAGAAAAAGCAAAACCTAAAGGAAAGAAGAAGGAAGGGAAGATAGTGATAGCAATAGTATTGATGTACCTGGAACCTCTTGTTCCAGACAGCCATCCGGTGCCTGACATCATCACAAAAATGCCTTATTTGATTTGCTTCAGCAATAGGTTTGGGGCAGCAACAAAACAGAACTGTGTGATTTATTGTGGCGGGTTTGGTGGCTATGATATGTTTTCACTATGTGAACATTTTAATGTCAAACCAAGAGCACTTTCTCACATCATGGGTGACTCTCAGAACACTTTTATTCAAGTTGAGCGCCAAGCATACAGCTAAATACGTAGATAAAACAGATCTAAGGGAGCTGATTAACCTGCCGATGGATTTGTATTTTTCTCCATCCAGTCCTGACATTTACACAGCTTTGCCACAGTACAGCTCTGTTGGCAGAACAGGAGACCCAATTATTCTCTGATGCAGTTCAGAAATTCTTACAAGTTTTACTCCTCCTCCAGCCTGTGATTGGACAGTGAAAGGAGAAGCAGTTGACTGGTGAGCTTATTTCTCTGTCACTCTTCTCTCTCTTCCGATTAGACAGGACCCAAGTGAGCACATGAGTATTTTAGTACAACTGACTGGCTCTTTGTGCTGCTTCTCCCTCTCCCGGTTTGAGCCCTGCTGTACAGGTCATGCAAGAGGCTGCTACCAAGTCAAATTCAGGTACTTACACTGCTTGCATTTAAAAAGAAAGAAAATCCAGATCAATTCAATATTTGGTGTAACTATCCTTTGCCTTCAAAACAACATCAGTTCTTCTAGGTACACTTGCACACACTTTGTGAATGAACTCTGCAGGTGGGTCGTTCCAATTACTTTGGAGAACTAACAGAGATCTTCTGTGAATGTAGTGAATGTAGGATGCCTCAAATCCTTCTGTCTCTTCTGTAATCCCAGACAGACTCCATGATGTGGGGCTCTTTGGGGGGCAAACCATCACTTCCAGGACTCCTTGTTCTTCTTTACGCCGAAGATAGTTCTTAATAACATTGACTGCATGCTTGGGGTCATTTGCTGCAGAATGCATTTGAGGTCAATCACATACACCCCTTTATGGTATGGCATGATGGATCTGCCTGTATTTCTCAGCATTAAGAACACCATTGATCCTGACCATATCTTCAGCTGCGTTTGTAGAAATGCAGCCCCAAACTTGCAAGGAGTCTCCACCATGCTTCACTGTTGCTTGCAGACACTCATTACTTTAATGCTCTCCAGCCCTTCAGTGAACAAACTACCTCCTGCTACAGCCAAATATTTCAAATATTTCAAATTTTGAGTCATCAGTCCAGAGCACCTGGTACCACTGTTCTGCACCCCCGTTCCTATGTTTTCCATGTCGGAGGTATGGCTTTTTGGCCACAATTCTTCCATAAAGACCACTACTGGCCAGACTCCTCCAGACAGTACATAGGTGTACCTGGGTCCTACTGGTTTCCACCAGTTCTGTGCTGATGGCACTGCTGAACATTTTCCTATGTCAAAGGGAAGTAAGCATGATGTGTCTTATCTTCTGGATTAGGTTTCCTTGGCTAAACACGGCGTCTACGGTCCTCAACCTTGCCCTTTTTTGTGCTTCTTCAAAAGAGCTTGAACGGCACGTCTTGAAATCCTAATCTGCCTTAATTTTTTTTCCCTGGAAGAGACCTTGCCAATGCAGTATAACTACTTTGGGGTTTATTTATTAAAGGCAACTGCCAAATCCACTTTGCACTACAAGTGCACTTGGAAGTGCAGTCGCTGTAGATCCGAGGGGGATATGCAAGGAAAATAAAAAACAGCATTTTTGCTTGTCAGGATTGGACGATAAAATCAGCAGAGCTTCCCCTCATTTCAGATCTTCCCCTCAGATTTACAGCGACTGCACTTCTAAGTGCACTTGCAGTGCAGAGTGGATTTGCCTTTAGTAAATCAACCCCTTTGTGTCTTAATGGTGTACTCAGTCTTGCCATGGTGAATGACCTGTGACAAGAAACTGTCCTCCACGGCCTGACATTAATAGCAGAGTTTGGCTGTTTCTCGTCCAGTTTAAAGCACCCTACACAGCTGTTTCTGTTTCAGTTAATTACAGTGTTTCAACCCACATATGAAATTGATGATCATTATCACATGCTTGGTATAACTGGTTAATCATACAACTGACAAAAACCTACAATATCCCTGACTTTGTGCAAGCATACAAATCGTGCAAGTGTAAGAATAAGCTGGTTTGAAGTCAAAGGGTAGTCACGCCATATATTGATTTGATTTGGATTTTTCTTCTGTTCGCTTGCTTTGTATTTTGTAACTTGATAAATAATAAAACATTTTTGATGCATTTTTGGTGCGTTCCAGTGCATTTTTGGTGCGTTCCGGTTCGTTTTTGATGTGTTTTACCGTGTTCCAGTTCAGTTCAGTGCAGAAAAATGCAGCATGTTCTACTTTTTTTTCTGGAACCGGAACGCACTGGAACTGACTGCACTGGTGTGAACTATGCCATTGAAAACCATCCAAATTAATCTCCATGCATTTTTGATGCAGAAAAAAACGCACTGGACTGCATGTGGTGTGAACTGGCCCTTAATATGCTTTGCCGCAATGCCCATGTCTGAGATAGCCCATTGAGAAATTGGTTTCACATTACAATCCGTGACCCCCCCCCCCCCAGGTTTAAAAATAAACTACACTTTGGGGGAGCTTTACTAAAACTGGAGCACTCAGAATCTGGTGCAGCTGTGCATGGCATCCAATCAGCATCTAACTTCAGCTTGTTCAGTTTAGCTTTGACAATAAAACTTGGTTTCTATGCAGAGCTGCACCAGATTTTACACTCTCCAGTTTTAGTAAATCCCTCCCTTTGTGCCCATTATATTAACCTCCCTGGCGGTATTCCCGAGTGTGGCTCGGGGTGGAATTTCAGTACCATTAGCGGTAACCCCGAGCCACACTCGGGATTACATTGCTGGATCCAGGCAGCGCTACTCACCTTGTCCCCTGGATCCAGCGATGTCCCCCGCAGTGTCTGCGGGCTGTATCCACCGCCTGATGACTCCTGTGTGCCGGGCTCCGTTCCCTGCGAGCGTCGTGTCGCACGGGGACGGAGACCGGCGGGAAATTCAAAAAGTGAAACACACAGTAAACATACAGTACACTGTAATCTTATAGATTACATTACTGTATGAAATCATTACACATCCCCTTTGTCCCTAGTGGTTTGCTCAGTGCCCTGCATGCACTTTTATATTATTTATATCATTCTTTCTGCCTGGAAACTTGAGAATGCCCATAGCAACCAAAAAGTGTCCCTTTACTTCAAAAGTGGTTTTTGATCAGCTAGAAAACAGCAATAGTAAATAAGAATCATTTGCAGAATTGAGTGATACTGATTATTGAGGAAATTTATCATCAGACACTGAAAGTGACGACAGCGACAATTCTGCAACTGAGCAAATTTCAGTGTTTTTGGTTTGATTACATTATTGAATACATTTTATTACTATTACGTTATTATTTTTGATAATTATTTTTAGTTATTTATTATATTATAATTTATGATTTCATTTTTCAAACTTTATCATACCCTGGATGTCTACTAGACTGTTGTTTGGACAGATTTAAGTGAGTTATTCCTAAGAATTACAGGCCTACAATATAAAACGCCAAATTTTCATGCAAAATAATCGTACCGCTTTCAGCACCAAAAATCTGAAATAATCATACCGCCAGGGAGGTTAAAGGACACAGCAATGATAAAGGGGCCAGCAGGAGAAACCACAGTGATCAGCAGAAGAACAGGAATAAGGCGAATACAGTAATTAACGTTGGCATCTTTGACTGTAATACAGCAGCAATTGGCAGCATGGACAGCAGACATGTATTAAATATTTCCTTTTCAGGGGACACATGTTTTACTGTTTCTTATTTAGTGACAGACATTTTTTTTCTGCATGCTATATAGGTACACAGGAATGTGGAATTATTGATGCAAACATACCTAACATTTCTATTGGGAAGAGGGGTTTTGAAACAGTCAGCATTTGTATATTCACTTTGAAAGCTCCTTGGCAGTGATCCTACAATATACATTGACATTTGATAAGGTTATTAGTAGTTTCATGTTTCCAGAGTGCACTTATCCACAGCAACCATTCAAAGCTCATCCTTCACCAATTAATTCTCTGTGAGCTGAAAACAGACTGGCTCCTACAGCCGGGTATTTCCGTTTCCCCCACACTCTATGCTGGTAGCTTAATTGGCTCTGGTCTAAATTGGCCCTACTATGTATGCATGTGAGATAGACTTAGAGACCTTAAATTGCAAGTTTCTTGATGGCAGGGGCTGATGTGAATCGGCAGTATGTATGCACTGCATTCATTATACCCAGAAAAAAATAAATCAACTGCAAAATAGAAAGTCACAATAAATTGTAAGGCTGACCTGCATTTCTAGGAGGAGTCTGGGTCACTTATAACCTAGCCTCCTCCTACTGGCTCTCACAGCATTTCCTGGGAAAGTTTTTGCTGAGGCGTGTTGTCATTTCCGGTTCTGGTTTCACATCGTCCGTCATTTCACAGGGGACAGGCCGGACGTTTCCTGCATTTCCCAGGGGTACCACCGGGGGCCGGGTAAGTCGGGGGGCCCGGTATCCCTCCGTCTGGATGGCATTTCGGCTGGCAGGACAGGTTGGGATTTGTGTCATGTCACCTGTCCAAGTGCGCTGATCTCTTCAGGCCAGCACAGGGGTCCACATGTAAGTTGCCAAATGTACAGAGCACACATCACTGTGAATCAGGGCGGGTATAGGTAGCAAGGGTCGGTGCACAGCTATGCCCTGCATGTCAGCCGGGGGGCTTGCGGGGGCACTCCTGGGACTGAGGGCACCCCTCCAGATTGTGTGGGGGTCCCCCCCAGGGTGAACATGGTCCGCTTGTGCTCAGCGGCAATCTGACAGGGGTCAGCCGGTGGTCCTTGTGGATCACGCTTCCTGGCATTACAACCCTGACATGCCCCTCCTGTCCATGTCACCTAGGGAGCTCGTCTGGCGGTGCATCTAGACCAGGCTTTAGGACATGACATTTGGGTTACACTCCTGGGGGGCTGGTTCTGCATTAGGCCATGGTCATTTTGTTAGCCATCCCTCGGCCCACGCTCCTGGGCCTCGGTGGAGGGACACTAGGGCTCATTTCTATTCACCATTTTAAAAAAAAAAAATTGTTTTCATTTCATCCAGCATTTCTGGTAGGGGGAATTTTTTCACTCTTGTTCTTACTGGCTCAGCTCTCCTTCCGCCCATATTGGGCCGCGGAGGAAGGTGCAGCACATCATTTCAATGGAAAAAGAAAAAAAAAAGTGTTTTTCATTTCATCCGGCATTTCTGGTAGGTGGAATTTTTTCGCTCTTGTTCGCACTGGCTCAGCTCTCCTTCCACTCACATTGGGCCACGGAGGAAGGTGCAGCACATTATTATTATTATTATACAGGATTTATATGGCGCCAACAGTTTGCGCAGCGCTTTACAATAAAGAAGGGACACAGTACAATTAGAATACAGTTCAATACAGAAGGAGGGCCCTGCTCGTAGAGCTTACAATCTAAAGGGAGGGAAAGGTGGTACAAAAGGTAATAGCTGCAAGGGATGATCTGATAGAGGTGGCTCAAGCACAGTTCTTAGGTGGAGGTGGGGTAGGCTTCCCTGCATAAGTGAGTTTTCAAGGATCGCCTAAAGGTGGACAGGGTGGGGGCTGACCAGACATTCTGGGGCAGGGAGTTCCAGAGGATGGGAGAGGCTCTGGAGAAGTCCTGTAGGCGAGTATGGGAGGAGGTAACAAGGGAGCTAGAGAGAAGGAGGTTTTGGGAGGAGCGTAGAGGACGATTGGGGTGATATCTGCAGATGAGATTGGTGATGTAGCTGGTGATGTAGCTGGGGGCAGTGGGGTGGATGGCCTTGTATGTTGTGGTCAGTATTTTGAATTATATACGGTGGGGTAGGGGAAGCCAGTGAAGGGATTGGCAGAGCGGGGCAGCAGTCGTGGATCGGTTAGTAAGGTGTACAAGTCTGGCAGCAGCATTCATGATAGACTGAAGGGGGGGTAGCCTATGTAACAGTAGGCCGGTGAGGAGGGAGTTGCAGTAATCAAGGTGGGAAATAACCAAGGAGTGAATAAGTTGTTTTGTGGTGTCGTTAGTCGGGAAGGGGCAAATTTTTGATATGTTGCGGAGGTTGAAGCGGCAAGATTTAGCCAGTGATTGGATATGGGGGCTGAAAGAAAGGTCGGAGTCTAGGATTACGCCCAGCACCCTGGTATGTGTGGAAGGACCAATGGTTGTGCCATTGATCTTAATGGTAAAGTCATGAGGAGGGGACCGAGGAGGAGGAAATATTACAAGCTCAATTTTAGAAAGATTGAGTTTGAGGAAGTGGCGCGACATCCATACCGATATGTCATTCAGTAAGTTTGTGATGCCTGGGGGGCGTGTCCAAGATGGCGCTGTGAGCGGTCGCATCTCGTCGGAGCTCCGCCGGGTGAAGGTGAAATCATCCGCTTCCAGCACTTAAGGCGATCAGATTTACCCGCCTATCACTGCCTGATGCGGCGTAGATCCTCAGACGGGAGACGCGGTAAAGGGAAAAAGCTTCATTTCCCTGCTATCCAGGAAGACCCGCCGCGGCCTACCCGCACACGTGGGGAGAACCGCTCGGTGCAATATACCTGCAGAGACACACAGACCAGTGGCATGGACGGGGAGGAAGCGAGGCCGCCGTGGCTGGCGGAGGTGATGGGTGCCATTGCCAACTGTCAAACTACCCTTACATCTAAACTGGAGGCCGTGCAGCTGGAGGTCAGTCTAATCCGGCAAGACCAGGATAAACTGCGCAGCAGAATATCTGAGGCGGAGCACAGGATAGGCCTAACAGAGGACACTGTGACTGAGCATACTGCCTCCCTTCGCATCTTACAGACTAAGGTAAAGGCGCTAGAATATAGGGCCGAAGATGCCGAGAACAGGAATAGGAGGAACAACCTCCGGATTATCGGTCTGGCTGAAGGAGCAGAGGGGAAGGATCCGGCAGGATTTGTGGAGGACCTCCTGAAGACTCTCCTACCGAGCGCGCGCTTCTCGCCGCACTTCGTGGTAGAGAGAGCACACAGGGTCCCACCGAAACCGGGACCCCCCGGGGCCCCGCCACGGACCCTTATTCTACGCCTGCTCAACTTTCGGGACCGAGATGAGACCCTCAGAGCTTCAAGAGCATTGGGCGACCTGCAATACCAAAATAACAAACTCCTCATCTTTCCCGACTACTCAGTGGAGACGCAGAAGCTCCGAAGGTCCTTCGACCAGGTGAAAGCGGCTTTGAGAGCTCGGAACATCCGGTATAGTGTTCTCTTCCCTGCCCGTCTCCGAGTACAGGATGGAGAGACGGTGCGTTTCTTCAACACCCCAGGGGAGGCCTCTACCTGGCTGGAACATCTCCCGGGTGCCCACTGAGCCTGGGGCTGCAGGTGAGAGAAATATTCCCACTTTAGCCTAGACTGCTGTCCCACATGCCAGGACAGGCCTCCCTGTGGATATGAGTTCCCCGAAAGCGCCCGCTGTTCTCACATATCTGTGAGAAGCTAATGTGACACTACTGGGAACCCCTAGACCCCCTGGAATTGCTAGGTTCACACGGTGAGAGCATTACCCTCCCCACCTAGACCTGCTGAATGTTCATAGCCACTCTGAGAACAATGTGATCCTGGGCATTGAACTTTTGCCTCACTATAATGCATCGGGTGGGGGGGAGGGGATGGCGGGTTGTGGGGGAAGACCAGGGCGACTATGGCGCTGTGTTGAACTCCTGTGCCACAGTCTCTGCGGGAGGTCGCCATGGCGGTGGTTGCACCGGTTGTGCCTGACACATTTGTTTGCACTCAGTAACCAAGATTTGTGCCCCTGACTTGCTCAGGTGAAAAGAAGAAACTTGCTCCCTAAAGTACCAAGCGGGAACAGACAGTTTAATTTTTATTTTTATTATTTTTTTCTTTGCTGGTCTATAATGCATTAAGGGTGGCGGAGCTGCCACATGGAACTTGGACTTGACTCTGTTTTTCTTGCTCCTGCCATCCTTCCACTTGTTACACCCGGGGGAGTCGGGACTTCTGAGAGCGGCTGCGATCATTGACCTCCCCTGGACATTTTTTCTTTATGGGGAGGGCAATGGCCGCCTCTTGCACGGGACCCCACTTTGCAGCTAACATGCTGTCTGGTTTTGGGATGGAAGTCCTCTCCGGTTTTGAGGGGGGGGACGGGGTAAGGGGGGGGGATCTGTTGCCCCGTAAGGGCCAAGTTACTCAGTTGGGCCAGTACGGCCTGTTATATATTGATAATCGCATTACCTGTATGCCTATTATTGCTTGTGTATGCACTGCTCTGCCTAGGTGATCTTTACCTCCGGATCCAGAAGTCTTACCCATGGGCAATGGGGTGCCCTGGTTTTGGGTCACAATGTCTCGATATTTGTCATGGCCGCCCTTAATATAATGTCATGGAACACCAGGGGACTAAACTCACCGGTTAAGCGTTCACTGGTGTTCCGATTCATCAAAACGTATAGTCCACACATTTGTGTGTTACAAGAAACCCATCTGATGGGCAGTAAAACTTTGGCCCTTAAAAAGCCATGGGTGGGTCATCACTACCATTCTGCCTACTCAAATTTTGCCAGGGGGGTCAGCGTGCTTGTACACAAGACGCTTCCCTTCCAGCTTTTAGACCTAGCTCTGGATCCGGGTGGTAGATACGTTATTATGCACGCCCTGATATACTCTCTTAGATGGACAATAGTGGGTGTGTATTTGCCGCCTCCGGCGTCTTTGCTGCTCCTGAATCAGATCACGGCAAAGATGGCGGAGTTTGTTACTGACAATGTGGTGATACTGGGAGATTTTAATCTGGTCCCTGACTCGGGTATGGACAGACTCACAGCATCCGCCTCGCGGTGCCCCGGTCTATTAAATTGGGCTGAAACGTATGGCCTAACTGATGTGTGGAGATGGAGACACCCACAATCGCGAGAATACACGTGCCACTCGGCCTCCTACAGAACTTTCTCTAGGATAGATCTAGTCTTTGCCGGTGGGACTGTCCTGCCCAGAGTCACGGACATTCAGATTTTGCCCAGGGGTATTTCGGACCATGCGCCTGTTCTTCTCCGGATGACCATCTCTGTAGCCCCCATGGATAATCTGTGGAGGCTGTCGAGATTTTGGATCTCGGACGAAGGTGTGGACGCCGCATTCAGAGGTGAAATGGCAGACTATTGGGCAGCAAACCCGGGTACGGCGGGTGAACTGACGGTGTGGGAGGCCTTCAAAGCGCACACAAGGGGGCAATACCAGTTCCTTATCTCCAAGGTTCGAAGGGAGAGAAGATCAGAACTGTGTAGGGTAGAAAGGGAGGCCAAAGAGCTAGAGTCCCTTTATGTTAGGTCTAGGGACCCCCAACATTATGCTCAGCTACAGACCATGACAGACCAGGCCATGCGCATCCGCACCTCGCTCACGCAGAAGAGACTGCTGGCCCAATCACAACGTATCTTTGAGCAGGGGGAACGGGCGGGGAGGCTACTGGCCTGGCTCGCCAGGGAACAGTCTAGTTGTGCTAGTATTTCCCACATTCGCAACTCAGAAGGGGAACTGCTGACCTCTCCGAAGGACATTAACCAATCCTTTGCCACCTTCTATGAGTCTCTCTACTCTTCTCGAGCAACATATGACCCAATAGAACTGACCGACTATTTGGCTGACATTGACGTACCAGTTCTGACTGAGAAGTACAGGCATAAGATTGACGCACCCATAGCGGCGGACAAAATCACTAGGGCACTTAAGACTCTCCAATCGGGGAAAACACCTGGACCGGATGGAATTCCGGTGGAATTCTACAAACATTATGCAGAGGACCTAGTCCCCAGGATTCACAGTATGCTCAACCATGCACATAGCACTAATTCCCTTCCACCATCAATGGGAGAGGCAGTGATAGTGGTGATTCCCAAGCCTGGCAAGGACCCCTCCATGTGTTCCTCATATCGCCCTATTTCCCTGCTCAATACAGATGCCAAGATTTTGGCAAAAGTCCTGGCTCTGAGACTAAACACAGTCATTACTGAACTGATCCATCCTGACCAGACAGGGTTCATGCCCGGGAAGGGGATGGACATAAATATAAGGAGACTTTATACACACATAGCCAATGCAGGGCCGGACTCACGGGGAGCGGTGGCCTCTCTCGATGCAGAGAAGGCCTTTGATTCCGTGGAATGGGAATACCTATGGGCAGTTTTGAATAAATTTGGCTTCGGCCCGGGCTTTCTGGCGTGGTTGAAAATGTTGTATGATGCCCCGCGAGCTCGGGTTCATACGAATGGTACCCTTTCGGACCCCTTCAGGTTGGGCCGTGGCACAAGGCAGGGGTGCCCCTTGTCCCCGAGTCTTTTTGCCCTGGCTCTGGAACCACTGGCGGTGAAGATTAGGACCAATAAAGATGTGAGGGGAATATCGATCCCTCCGCTGGAGGAAAAGATCTCCCTCTACGCGGATGATACCCTTCTTTATTTGGAAGACGTAACAACTTCCCTGCAAACCGCACTGACTTTGTTTGAGCAGTTC
>BLSH010430183.1:1252040-1286987 GCA_018402905.1 Glandirana rugosa
ACCCCCAGTCACCCTTCTTACAAGGAATGTAACCACCAGTCATCCTTCTTAAGAGGAATGTAACCACCAATGTAAGGAACATTCTTCCCACTGATCACCAATGTAAGGGACATTCTTCCCACTGATCACCAATGTAAGGGACATTCTTCCCACTGACCACCAATGTAAGGAGAATTCTTCCCACTGACCACCAATGTTAGGAACATTCTTCTCACTGATCACCAATGTAAGAAGCATTCTTCTCACTGACCACCAATGTAAGGAGGAGAATTCTTCACACTGACCACCAATGTAAGGAGCATTCTTCCTACTGACCACCAATGTAAGGAACATTCTTCCCACTGACCCCCAATGTAAGGAACATTCTTCCCACTGATCACCAATGTAAGGGACATTCTTCCCACTGACCACCAATGTAAGGGACATTCTTCCCATTGACCACCAATGTAAGGAACATTCTTCCCATTGACCACCAATGTAAGGAACATTCTTCCCACTGACCACCAATGTAAGGAACATTCTACCCACTGATCACCAATGTAAGGGGCATTCTTCCCACTAATCACAAATGTAAGGAACATACTTCTCACTGACATTATTCCTACTGAACACCAATGTAAGAAACATTCTTCCCACTGACCATCAATGTAAGGAACATTCATCCCACTGACCACCAATGTAAGGAACATTCTTGCCACTGACCATCAATGTAAAGAACATACTTCCCACTGACCACAAGAGCTGCACATCTTCAGTGGTCTCATGATTTGACTACGATTAGCGTGTCACCTATTTGATGCGGCGATGCATCACAATTACTGCCCATGGTTTTCATCAAAACCCATTCAGTGCAGCAATATTAGTGCAGTAAGATCAGTGCAGCCTCATCAGAGGCCATCAATGCAGCCGCACAGTGCCCATCAAATGCAGACTTATCAGTGCCCATCAATGCAGTCTCAAAAGTGCCGATCAAATGCAGCTTATCCGTGCCCATCAAATGCAGCCTCAACAGTGCTCATCAAATGCAGCCTCACTAGTGCCCATCAAGTGCAGCAAAGCAGTGCCCATCAATGAGGCCTTACTGTGCCCATCAAATGCCAATTATCAGTTACCATCAAATAGCAGCCTTATCATTGCCCATCAAATGAAGTTGCTCAGTGCCTATCAAATGGAGCCTTATCGGTGCCTGGATCACACAAAACGTCGATCTCCTGTTGTGTTTGTTAAAGTGGCCGCCGGGCAATTAAAATCCACACTCTGTGACACAGCGGGAGATTGACGCTCTGTGTGATGTACACAAGCAGAGGAGGAGGGAGAGGAGGACTGACGGGAGCACTGACGGGAGCACTGGTGTCATTGATGCAATTGTGATTCAGCTGCTCTCTACATTGATGCAGAATAGTTTCAGTAGAAGCCTGAATTGTGATGCATGATCAATGAAGTCATCCCGGCGTGCCCCTGTATTACAACACCCCTACTGACCACCATTGAAAGAGTCATTACTCAGTGTACAATATAGCAGTGTATATACAGTCAGGTCCATAAATATTGGGACATTGACACAATTCTAATCTTTTTGGCTCTATACACCACCACAAAGGATTTGAAATGAAACAAACAAGATGTGCTTTAACTGCAAACTTTCAGCTTTAATTTGAGGGTATTTACATCCAAATCAGGTGAACGGTGTAGGAATTACAACAGTTTGTATATGTGCCTCCCACTTTTTAAGGGACCAAAAGTCATTATCCCATTTACAAGGAGCAGATAAAAGGTCCAGAGTTAATTTCAAGTGTGCTATTTGCATTTGGAATATGTTGCTGTCAACTCTCAATATGAGATCCAAAGAGCTGTCACTATCAGTGAAGCAAGCCATCATTAGGCTGAAAAAACAAAACAAACCCATCAGAGAGATAGCAAAAACATTAGGTGTAGCCAAATCAACTGTTTGGAACATCCTTAAAAAGAAAGAACGCACCGGTGAGCTCAGCAACACCAAAAGACCCGGAAGACCACGGAAAACAACTGTGGTGGATGACTGAAGAATTCTCTTCCTGGTGAAGAAAACACTGTTCACAACAGCTGGCCAGATCAAGAACACGCTCCAGGAGGTAGGTGTATGTGTGTCAAAGTCAACAATCAAGAGAAGAAGACTTCACCAGAGTGAATACAGAGGGTTCACCACAAGATGTAAACCATTGGTGAGCCTCAAAAACAGGAAGGCCAGATTAGAGTTTGCCAAACAACATCTAAAAAAAGCCTTCACAGTTCTGGAACAACATCCTATGGACAGATGAGACCAAGATCAACTTGTACCAGAGTGATGGGAAGAGAAGAGTATGGAGAAGGAAAGGAACTGCTCATGATCCAAAGCGTAGTGTCATGGCGTGGGCATGTATGGCTGCCAATGGAACTGGTTCTCTTGTATTTATTGATGATGTGACTGCTGACAAAAGCAGCAGGATGAACTGTGAAGTGTTTCGGACAATATTATCTGCTCATATTCAGCCAAATGCTTCAGGATTCATTGGACGGCGCTTCACAGTGCAGATGGACAATAACCTGAAGCATACTGCAAAAGCAACCAGACTTTTTTAAGGGAAAGAAGTGGAATGTTATGCAATGGCCAAGTCAATCACCTGACTTGAATCCGATTGAGCATGCATTTCACTTGCTGAAGACAAAACTGAAGGGAAAATGCCCCAAGAACAAGCAGGAACTGAAGACAGTTGCAGTAGAGGCCTGGCAGAGCATCACCAGGGATGAAACCCAGCGTCTGGTGATGTCTATGCGTTCCAGACTTCAGGCTGTAATTGACTGCAAAGGATTTGCAACCATGTATTAAAAAGTGAAAGTTTGATTTATGATTGTTAATCTGTCCCATTACTTTTGGTCCCTTAAAAAGTGTGAGGCACATATACAAACTATTGTAATTCCTACACCGTTCACCTGATTTGGATGTAAATACCTTCAAATTAAAGCTGAAAGTCTGCAGTTAAAGCACATCTTGTTTGTTTCATTTCAATCCATTGTGGTGGTGTATAGAGCCAAAAAGATTAGAATTGTGTCGATGTCCAAATTTTTTTGGACCTGACTGTATATATATATATATATATATATATATATATATATATATATATATATATATATATATATATATATATATATATATATATATATATATATATATATATATATGGAATAACACTCACTAAGTGCTATTCCCTATATATAACACTGATATCTGTAAACTGAGTGGCACTCAATGTACCAAATATTAGTGTGTACTAGGGAATAGCACTTAGTAGGCACTGGGCAAGATGGAAAAGCAATTAGTCTGCCTGGTTGGTGGTGATTTTTAAACAATATATACACACATGACATGACATTACACACTAAACTGCTGCTGTGCTGTGTTATTCACTGACCTGCTGGCTGTTGCACACTCACAGTCACAGCAAGGCAAGTCAGGACGGCAGCTGGCCAAATCTGAAACGATTCTCTCCGCTGCTCTGCCCGACCCCACAGTCCCCGCATTCAGCCTCCAGCAGCTCCGACTGTCCCCCGCGGCAGAGAGACGGCCCGCACTCAGCCTCCAGAAGCTCCGAGCCTCCGACTGTCCCCCGAGGCAGAGAGACACCTGGCCCTGCCTCTTAGCTGATTTCCCCAAAGGGAGAGGTGGCCGGAGCGCCTGTCCCTGGTCTATCGCTCTGTGAATGTGTCCATCCATCCCAGCCAGCACCTCCTCCTATCATATAGCCGCATCGTGCCCGCTGCCCGTACCAACTGCGGCCAGATGATAGTTCACTCACTGCCTCCTCCTATTCTTAATTCTGCTGCCATAGCTAGGCACCTCCACGGACAGACTCCCATGGGGCCCCCCCTGACTGCGGGGCCCTCGGGCATTGCCCGAGTCACCAAATGGTCAGTCCGCCCCTGGGGCGAATTTAATTTGGGATAAT
Organism: Glandirana rugosa; assembly: GCA_018402905.1. Classification (NCBI taxonomy): domain Eukaryota; kingdom Metazoa; phylum Chordata; class Amphibia; order Anura; family Ranidae; genus Glandirana; species Glandirana rugosa. Next base: position 1,256,003 of record BLSH010430183.1, read on the forward strand.
TCCCTGGTTTTGTGTATTTGTGATTTCTAATTAAACTAAAAACTCATGCCCAATATGTAGCATTATTTAGCCACACTCACTCCTTGCCACCGCACACATAGCACGCCGCAGGTCACCATCTCCCTGGTAGGGGTCCTAGTGCATTACTATGCCCAGTGGCCCATGATGTTATTAAGATGGCCCTGGATGCAGCCAGCAGTTGTTCAAGACAACCAGTAGAGCACCATTTTCAGAGACAGTGCTCAGCACAGCCAGGAGCGGCGGAAGACACTCAGGAGTTTTACTACCATTACTACTACTACAACTACTACTAACCAGAATAAAGTACAGTGCAGCCCAAGTTGTGCATTACAGCTTCCAACTTGTACAGAGAAGTCAGAAACCTAGCAGTCCTCAAGTTATACAATGTTTATAGTTCAGGGTATCCCATGCTCCCCACCTCCAACCTTGTTACCCATTAAAAACACAAACCTGGACTGTTTATTAAACCAATGGAAGAATGCCGAAAATGCAATGTGCCTAGCTGTGAGTGCTGAGAACAGTAGAAATAGGCCCAACTGCCATTGACTCCTGCAGGGAGAAAATACAAAAGCTCTTATTTCTGCACAGTAAAAATACAGAAATCTAAACACATACCATGGTAATGATTTATACCACAACTCATGAGACAATCAGATGTAGTCTTTTTCAGATTCCCAGAAATTTAGTTAGAGTGGTTATGTGGTTCCATATTTAGTAAGTTTGTTATCTCACTGTACAGAGCGTGTCCAATGCCTGTAAAATAAACAAGGTGTCAATGGTCACCTCACAATTCACTGACATGTACAAAAACACTCTGTATGGCCAATGAACGTCTACAAGCTCACGTATCCTCATTGTTTAAAACAGGGGTACATTATTTCCGTTATATTGTACTTAGAAAGCACTTACTGCATAACATTCTTAGCAGCTGTAAAGTACCAATTACCAAAAAAAGAGCATCTGGATATAGTACCCACAATTGTGTTTGTAGGATAATTACCTAAGTCTGGCTATGGACATTCTAATACTTGTTCTGAACATATTGCAATTAAACAGTTTGTCTGCCTAAGGCATCTGCTGAGAGTAGGAATGTGACAGCCTTTCACAGAAAGAGTCAATGTTTTGTGCAAGTATATGCAGGTATATAACAAGGAGTCAGCATGTGCTGTTTGTGAGGAAAAATGTACCCATGTCACATTTGCTGGTATTTCAGAAAGTGAAATGAAAATAGCAATTTAATTGAACTTTATGGAAAGTTGAGTAAGGGCTAGTTTAAAAAAATGAGTAAGGGCTAGTTTACACTAGCGTCAACCCTTTAAAGAGCGATCCGCGGATGTTTTGCTTTTCAGAAGACTTTTGACAGGCAGGTTGGAGGAGTTATGGCGCCTATCTACCCCCTGTTTTAGCCACTAAAGGTATGTACCAACACACTGTGTACATTGCATACGGTTGCAGTACAGTTGTGGCCTGGCCCCATTCACTTGAACGCGACAGGGGGTTTTATTCTAACTGGGGCATGTGTACACCCATGTCCCCATGAGCCCTAACTGAAGCAGCAAATTAAAAACTGTTACTAGGTACAGTCAACTAATAACTGATATCTCTGTTTTTTGGTACATGCTGTTTCGTTAAAGCCAAAATGGTAAAACCTCTGTCAGGTTTGTATTGCTCTCTGTGTCCTTACTGGGGTGATTTGCCCCTTACTTCCTGTCAGGGCAAGGAGTACAGAAAGAAAACAAATACAATTTTTGTAAGAGTGGACTGGACTTCTTTCAATATTTTTATTTCCATCTGTGCTTTCCTGCAAACCCCATTTCTTAGATGAGTGTCACAGGGACAAGAAATTTGGAGAAACCTCTCCAATAGGGCCAAAACCAGAAGAAAATCTAACCGGAATAAGGCTTCAAATCACAGTTTTTTATCTCTTTGAGATCCTGTTGGTGAGATAGTGTATCTGTCCAAGAATTCCCAGATCTACCCTAACTTACATTCAAAATGCCCGACGGCCGCTGCCCGCTCACACTTTTTACTTCTTGTGGAGGAAGGAAGTAGGGGCCAGGGGCGCAGCCACCAACTAACTGTAGGCAAAGGAGGGGCGCCCAGGGCCAGCCCTACCATGGATCCTGCTGGGCCCATTGGGCTGCCTCAGGGAGTGCCCCCAGACTACACAGAGTGGGGATCTCCCACTTACAAAATCCTACCTCCTGGACCAGCTTCTATAATAGACAGCACACTGGTGATGTCTATCATAGGAGCCGGTCCAGGAGGTGGGACTTCATGTGACAGCGGCCGCGCTAGGTAAGCGGGAGGTCCCCGCTCTGTGTAATCCGGTGGCTCTCCTCTCTCTGCATTGCAGGCTGCATTGGTTGGGCACTGGTGAGGCTGCATTGATGGGCACTGATCAGGCTGCACTGATCAGGCTGAGCTGATGGTCACTGGCGAGGCTGCATTGATGGGCACTGATCGGGCTGCATTGATGGGCACCGATCAGGCTGCACTGATTGGCACTGATCAGGCTGTGCTGTTGGGCATTGGTTTGGCTGCACTGAAGGGCACTGATCAGGTTGCATTTGATGGGCACTGGTGAGGCTGCATTGATGGGCACTGGTGCGGCTGCATTGATGCGCACTGATCAGGCTGCATTGATGGGCACTGATGAGGCTGAGCTGATAATCACTGATGAGGCTGTATTGATGGGCACTGATGAGTATGCATTGATGGGCACTGGTGAGGCTGCATTGATGGGCACTGGTGAGGCTGCATTGATGGGCACTGTTGAGGTTGCATTGATCGGCACTGATGAGGCTGCATGTCAGCAGGGAAGCCGGATGGCTAGGGCCTGCCGGGGTAGCTAGGTGGTAGTTTGCCACGTCCTCCATATTCCCCATTAATTCATCGGGCACCAAGTTCTAGGTTACATGTAAGGCCTACATTGCATGGGTTCTTCTGGGCTACATTAGACACTTTGTAACAGGGTCACTTTACTGCACATATGGGGCACCTTTGTCTTTGTGCCGTTTTCATCATTGCCTAGGGACAAGGCAGAGGCTGCTGTGGGGGGAATACTCAACTTTAAGGCAGGCCTCCACTTTTAGAGATGAATGTACACCATGTACACTGCACTGTAACAGTTCTCCAGTTAACTCCTGGTTCCCCATGACAATGTACAACCGCTCCATAACTTTGGAAATTTTGGAGGGACATGTTGAGCCAATGTCCACAAACACCTGTTTAGTGTTGTCCACTACTACTCCCTAGTAGCAGAGTGGGCTCTGCTGTGCACTGTGCGTGGGCTCAACACGTGCACTCAACTTGACAACATCTCCCTTGCTGCTAGAGGCCGTACCACCCATAACAGGTATACGCTATTGACAGGCTGCTTGTTATACTTCAGTTACTCTTGGAAACCACGTATGTCTTCTCATTACTCCAATCTACGCTGATGTCTTCATACCCCAATGTGCAGTTGACTTTTAAAATAAGGACACTTACCTGTCCAGGGATCCAGCGATGTCCTCACCCGAGCTGATTCTTCAATCAGCTTTGAGTGCAGGTGCTGGCATCTTAGGTAAGGGAAACTGGCACTGAAGGCTTTCAGCTACACAGTCAGATTTTCTACTGTGCATGCGCGATCTGCCCTGTTTTTTGTGAATGGCCCCGCAGTCATCTGGGACCTGTGATGTGTCCCAGAATGCTGCAGGGGGAAGGAGGAGTGAGCCAAACTTCCAAAGATCGCCACAGTGATATGACCAGAAGTGAGAGCAGGTGCCTGTCAAAACCAGGTACCTGCTCCCTCCCCAAAAAGTGCCAAATGTGGGAATGGAGGAGGAGAGTATACAAACAAGCGGATCTTCCCCTTTTGGGTGCAGTTCTGCTCTAAGACCCCTTTCACACTGAGGCAGTTTTTGCAAGCGTTTTAGCGCTAGAAATAGCTTCTGAAAAATGTCTGAAAACTGCCTCCCATTCTTTGCAGTGTGTCTTTTCACACTGGGGCGGTGCACTTGTGGGGCGTTAAAAAAAGTCCTGCAAGCAGCATCTTTGGGGAGGGTCAGGAGTGTTGTAAATAGTGCTCCCAAAACGCCCCTGCCCATTGCCAGTGCCCAAAAACTGGCACAAAAGTGCCACTAAAACGCAGATAAGGCACGGCAAAAATGGCCACCGCTTTGTCGCTGTTTTACCGGCACTCCGGTGTGAAAGAGGTCTAATAAAAGTAAACAGTTCACAGTCCCATGTTCAAGTGCGAGGTATTATTATTCCTAACTCCATAACTATAACCACAGGCTGGTGTGCTGCCCAGCATACCTGAAAAAGTGCAGTCCAGTAATCATAGTCCTTCATAGGCTCTCTCTCACGTAAGTGCAAGTCCTTCAGAGGTGAATTGCAGTGCTGGTGTCTTCAGGGCGAACCCTAAGTCTCTGTTACAAGCCATAATGAGAGGCATTCTCCTACTCCTGGGGGTCTCCTCTTCTATCTCCATCCCCTACGGGTCTTGCAACCCAGGGCTGTACAGTGCTCATTGTGTTTCTCTCTAACTGGACCACTGTCCCAATTTATATCCACAGGGCAAGTGGGCCAGACCCAGATGGAAACCCGCCAAAAAATATCAGGGCAAAACATTATCCCCAACTCTCCCAGCTGGGACAGCACCTCATGACCACCTCAACTTGCTTCTATGCACAGGAGTTTGGTCATAATAAGGGATTCCCACTCTCCATTTTATTTAATTATCATATATCACGGAGAATGCAACATTAAGAACTTGAACATACAATCTCCCAGTGGAACAGGAAGAGAAAATTATAAGAGGAAACCCTAACAGCAGCCCGTACCATTATATCCGGAAACTGGTGCAAACTGGGTATCCCCTCGCTTGTTGACTGGGCCTGTGAGATGGACACTTTGAGGCTACATGGAACAGATGGTCGCCTGCAAAAGTGACAAATCAGTCTTTCAGGATCACATGGACTGTGTGGAATTATTTTCGACACTCCTCTGCATTTGTCACGTACGTCAATTGAGTCTCCCCCCTGTACTGTCATACGGTCGATTTGATCCCAAGCATTCATACGGAGGATCCGAGGTGATATTGGGCTCCAGTCCTTTCTCCAAGCCCTCTGCCCAAAATTTTATATATTATATATTTTTTTATCTTTCGATGTTGTACTTCTTTTTCTTAACCTCTCCCCCTTTTCTCCACTCCTTCATATTCATGACTTATCCAATAATTAAAGTTTAGTTGCGTGAGGTTGTACTTTGCATCACATCAGTTAAAGACTTACCCACTTACTCATAAATCTTTTTGGGATTCACTCACTGAGGCTATATTGTTAGATTTTTCACTTGTATACCCTATGGGTCAGGTTTCCTTGACTCAGATGTATGTCTCTAGTTTGAAATGCCTATGTTAACATATTCCTACTAGTACTGCTTACTATATGTGACTTATTTGCATTGTGAACCCATGCTTTGTTTGTTTCGGTAATTTGTATATTTATCAATGCTTACCTCATTATGCCTTTTTTTCCCTTGGATATGTTCTATCCTGTACTATCTGTTTATGCAAAAAATGTTAATTAGCTCAAATTAAACCTAAATAAAAGGAAACCTTCACTATTGGAGTAAACAAGGCATACAAGTTACCAAGGACCAACTCAGCTCATTAAACACCATCTCCAACTAAAATATCACTTTTAGATGAACCTACTTTTAAAACCATCTAACAGATTCTTGTATTTTCCAGGTCTTCACATCTTCCACAGCTTTGGTAAGGAGAGCTTCACATTCCCCGCTGGATTTTCATTGCATTTATCACTTTCAATAGTGTACTCATTTGGGACACATAAAGGATGATGATTGCACAGCAAATTCACACATTTACATTTTGCTAACCCTAATAAGAATGTGGAGTTCCAGTACTGCAATGGTAAGCAGCACAGATTTTGGTCTGAGACTTCCATGTGTTCCATGTCCGGACATCTGTTCCGTGTGTGCAGATGCAAAAGACCGGATATAAAGTGCTCTGTGGTATGCACTGGGTTATCTGGGGAGGTTCCCTTCCTTATATCTTCCTGGTGTGATATGACTTGTATCCTCTGTCCACAGGAATTAAATATTTTCTTTTTAAATGTGCCATTATTTGAAAAATGGGTTAAATTATCAGCCAATGTATCAAAATCCTCAAGGATGCCAGAAGGGAGATTCCCTTTTAAATACATTATTTGTGCCTTAACCATCCAGTAAAACGTCTACTAATGGATTCTCCGTATTAACAGTATGGGCTAATTGGTGACTTTGCTTGTCAGTAGAATACTTTTAGGCAAAATATGGTTGTATGGTACAGAAAAGCCTTGACCTCGTGTGGCGCTCTGCCTTAAAGGATCCCCAAACATTTTAGAAAGCTGACTGGCCTATAAGCCTTCTGTCCACCTGAGTCACATACAAGCATTTCAGGGTTATTAAACCTATAGCATACAATTGTTTGCTTTAAAAGTATATTTCCTTGGGGTATGGGAAATCTGCTTTTAAAAGGGGCATCAAGACTTAAGAGCATGCACCAGAAAAGAGATATAGGATACAGTTAAAGGCTATAACTGTATTTATAATATACCTGCAAGATCTGCATTGGATCAGGACCATTTGAAATGTATACATTTTCCACAGTGTCCTTTTAACACTCTGCAAGTCGCCATTTAATTTAAATATAATTTAAAATAACAAGATTTGTTGATAAACTAGAGCACAGGCACGAAGATCTACATGACTCTGAATTATGAACATCTCCAAACAAATGTCAAGCAGCATATACTGTAGCTGCACAAAATCAGGAGGCTGTGGAATACCTAATTATAACTGCACATGTATCTACCAAGACGAAAACTGTCAGAGTGGCTTAATTCTGAACGCCATTGTTTTATTTATTTTATCTTGAATGTATGTTTGAAATGACAATTCATCAGTGATGTGGGATTATGACCACAATAAAAATCCACTGTATGTAAATAATGTCCTATTTCAATTAAAACTAAATTTGTCATAAAGAAAAACGTGTGAAAAAAATGCAATAATAGCAGCCATTGCTCAGTTTGTTTCCATCATACTAGTTCTATATACGTCATATTCAATTATTCACATATTACACAGAAAACATGTTTTCTTGTCTCATGCTGCTTTTAGTGCCTCTGAAATCTTGTAAGATTTTAGCTCAAATTCCAGCCAGAGCTTTTCATATTGTTTTGGACAGAGTAGGGAAAGGTTGGAGCTTTGGGTTTGCGTTTTTGTGTTCCAGTTTTGGAGATTTCCCAACACTTCCTGCCGAGAGATAGTAATGGCAAATATCTCCAATGGGGAAACATAGAAAAACACATTTACAGTGCAGGGGTGAAGGCTTAGAACTTCTGACAATGTTTTTATTGCAGTGTCCTATTGTCTCTTTATACCCAAGTGATAACTGCTCTTCTATTTCCTATATGGTATCACAGGGACAGGGAGGGAAAATCTCCCAAAAGGGGTACATGCTGTTTTGGTGAGATTTTATCTTTCTCTATTCAAATGAATGTAGCACCCTCTTAGTCAGGTGCTAGTTAGGGTAGTGAGAGGTAAATTTAGTTTTTAGGCTCTGTTGTAGCCAGGGGAGCTTGTGGATTGCTTTTTGTCTACTCTGGTTTTGCAGCTGCATGCTTGCCTATCTTCCCCTGTCTTTCCAGAACTTTCTGGAAACATAGTGAGCAGGAGAGGGCAGAGTCTGAGTTGGACCTGTATACAGACTCAGCCAATCCCTGGTTGAGTAGAGTGGCCAGCAAAGGACTGAGAGGTGTATATAAGGGTGAGAGCAGAGAGTAGCAGCACTCTTTGCCTGTTGGAGAGTGACCCAGCCTGCAAATGCTGTTAAAAGAGAAGTGTGGGTTTTTTTTCTTTTCTGGAATCAAACTTACCTAGGTGGATGCAGCATTGGTCTGGTGCTGCATCTGTTCCCTGCCAGCTTTAAGACTGAGAACCGAGTGATCAAACAACGCTGATTGCTCGATTCTCAGGGCTCCCTGAGTAGAGAGCTGGTGACTGTCATGCTGGCCATACACTATATGAAAAATTGGCCGAACAAGTTTTCGAAAAACGAACACACGGTTGTGATAGCAAACGATTTTGCCATCATGTAATGACCTAAATTTGATTGATAAATTGTTCAACTGACATAAATTAATTTGCTTTTCAATAATTTTGTTACATAAGCCCAGTGCTAACTGTTCGGATGAGAAACATTAACCTTTCAATTTATCGTCCGTCTGCTCAAAAACGTCACAATCAATTTTCAATTTTTACGGTAAACAAGCAAACTGTCCAAAGGACAGATTTTTGAACGATCTTTCATCTAGCAACTCACTGAGAGGCTGAGCCAGGTGCCAGTCCAGGCATATGGGTGGATCCTGACTTCATTGTTGTGATCTTGCTCGAGCCTGGACCAGCTCTGTGACATCAGCCGACAGCGGGTTTCAGCCCTCTGTTTGCTGAAAACGGGTCACAGGAGTGCAGAATGAAGTGTACCCCTGTGATCCACAGGAGTGCAGAATGAAGTGTACCCCTGTGATCCACAGGATAAGTACAGCCAAACAAGCTTTGGCTGTACTTCTCATTTAAACCCTTCATGGGTTAAAAAAAGCTTACAGAAGTCCCGGATAATTCCAGTTCACCAAGGAGCCAATGGATCACCCCAAAGTTGCAGGAACACCCAAGGCAACACCTAGAGGGGATCTTCCTGGGATATTTTATGCCAACGTCAACTGAAGCTGGAAGAAGGCCTTTAGATTGCCTGGATAATGGTGAGTAGGCCTTAGAGAAATCTCAGGAGAGAGACTGTTGACTTTACACCCCTTTTTGCTAGAGGCACTGTTCCAGACCTGCTGCCAGGGCTATGCCCTTAGAGAAAGCCCCCTGTGCTGAGCTATTGCTATTGTCTGTACAGAAGATTCTACTTTACTTCAGTCTGTTTCAAGATAGTGTCCTCATTCAAGTTGTTTAGTTCTGGACATCCCAAAGCTTTTCCCACTCCCTATCCCAGTTCTACAAAACAAATAAAGACAACAAAAAAGACACTATCTGCCTGATTACTGTCTGAGGACTGAGTGAGATTTGATGCATCTGGCTGAAAAAAAACTGTGCCTGGCTGCTTGCTCTATTAAGGGATCAGAACCTAGGATCAAACCGCCAAACCAAACCAGTCTGTACGTTACATTAAAAAAATGGCAATGGAATAGAATTAGGATTTAAAGTGGTTCAAAGCCTAAACATTTCTTTACCTTAATGCATTCCCTGCATTAGGGTAAAAAGTATTAGGTGTCAGTATAGCCCCCTCAACCTCTTTTATACTTGATCCAGCGCTGTGCCTGTCTGTGGACATAGGCAGTGCTTTAAGGGATTCAGCCCACAGGTTTGCCACGATAGGAAGCAGCTTCCTATGAAGCACAAGAAAAGAAGCCTGGAGTGGTGGCGGGGGACCTGAGAAGAGGAGGATTAGGGCTGCTCTGTGCAATTCTGTTGCACAGAGCAGGTAAGTATAATATGTTTGTGTTCTTTTTTTCTAAACCCTTTACAATCACTTTACCATATATACCATAGATGAACTACTAAGGGAGACAGAGTTGCTAATATTACATGACCAGCTAAGCAGCAACTGTCAGAAATGAACTGGCTTTTCAAATATGCATGTTTCTGAACTTCATAGATAATGTTTTCACACATTTCAATTTCTTTATAGAGCTGGGTATGCCATCTTTTTTATACTGTTAGATTCTTATTTTCATGCAAGATCAACATTAAAGTTGGCCCATTAGACTATTTAGGGTTTTACAACATTGTGACAGCACAATCTTTGGTGACATGGTGGACAATAGGGATTTAGGGAGAAGTTTTTGTACATACAGTACAAGCCCTCTGATAGAGATTGTATTCATTGTCAACCAGTACAAATATTGAAATGATGGTTAAATGTAATCTTTACTCTCTAACCATAGCCAACCAATGGTTTTGTTCTTAATGGCCATTCCTACGAAATATCACTTACACAACTATGCTGTACCTGAGGTAATGGCACATAACTGCATATCTTATGATAAGCAAAAGGCCACTTCTTATCTTCAAAATTTTATGGTAAAATAAGTGCTTGCCAGGTCCCTGATCAGTACTTCAGATATGCAAAAACAGAGAAATCATTATGTGCAAAAATTACATTGTCGTGTATTTATAGATAACTAAACAAAGATAAAACATGAAGACTGCAATACAACATTAATAGGGTACATTTGAACAACTTGTAATGTTAATATGGTTCTCTATGACCATGCATAAACTTTCAGATGTCATTTTTATGTCATGGGAGGTCCTGAACTCAGACACATGTACTGTACATACTCTACTTTTCATTCACAATTAAAGCCCGCATTCTGTGGTGGGGTATCTGGGAAAAAGTCCAAGCCCCAACTTGGAGCTGAAGTCAGGAATTTGTACAATGAACCAATGAACTGTTTTATTCAGCGATTCCCCATTAAAAACAGTACATGTATACTCTAAAAATGGCCAAACACTAGTAGAATCTTTTTGGAAAATTAATTTTAAGAACATTCCTTTGATTTTCAAATGGTTAGTGGGGTCAGATCGACATTGGTTTTTGATGACAATGACGAGAACATTTGAACAGTGAATTGGTTTTCCTTCAGGAAAGTCCATTTGTCCCAAAACTGAACATTTAAAGCAAATGAAATTTTGAAGTGCTTTTGAACGACATTGGTTAAGTCATCAAATGTACTGATCAGAGTTTTTGTATGAATGTTCGTACGAATATCCTTTTGGAGATCCACTAGTGCATGGCCAGCTTAAAGTAGAACTAAACTCCTGAAAATTCCTCCACCTTCTAGTGATAGAGTGGTTACATCCTTCACCGTCATCTGTCATCTTCTCCCGAGGCTACTTTTAGGTGATGGGCTTTCGGCCTCTTGATTGGCCAGTGGGGAATGACTTTATCCTTTGCATGTGCACAGGAGTCAGTCTTTCCAGCACAGCCAGAGTATACGGGGAATGCATGCAGTTAAGTGTGTGTTATTGCAGAGGAAACATAGTGTGTCTCCTGCAATAAAGAGCTGCCTGCTTGCAATTTTCTAAAAGTTTGCTTTAGTTCCACTTTAAGTGAGTCTTCATATGTCTTTGTTTGTGTGAAGCTGGCCCCTGTATATGATTAAATTAGACCCTAAGACCAGATTTCAAAATTGCCAGTTTAAACTTTCAGAAAATAACTTTTGTTCTCCTTTGCAAACCTGAACCCAGGCACACTGTGAAGAGGTGGAAACAAGTATTTTATTGGACAAAAAAAAAATGACAATTGTCTATTAGTAGTTTAACATTACATTTACTTGTCGATTTCTTAATATCATATCTACAGTAAAAATGCACAAAAGAATTTGGGTCTGGTAGAAGGACTGCAATATGAATGGCGAGCCAGGTGTTTCTATCATGAAAGAATTCATTAACAAGTTTAAAAGTTTGATTTATTTTCTCTGCCTTAGGTCAGTAATCGGTTTGTGTAAACGGCAGTTGGCTTCTTTGCACACACGTTTCCAACAGTTTTCTCCAGGTAAATGAGCAGCCTTTTCAAGTTTATGCATATGCAGTATACGCTTTGCATGTCACATGCATTACCGCAAGCTCATCTTTGTGGGTTTTATACACACGTTTATGTTTTTGTCTTTTTATACACGCTCAAACGGCACAAAACGTTGATTCTTAAAGCATCCCTACACCATGTCTACACCCCAAAACAAACATTTTATTCATTGCAGTTTATCCACCCTTAGATGTTATAGCTTCATTAGTTTTCTTTTTTTATAGCCAGTGATTCTGCCCCAGTGTCAAAGCCCTTACTAAGCATACTACATCTATGGTGTAGCAGCGTTGTGATCCAGATAGCTTGGAAAGCAGTGTTTGAGATTTCAGCTCAGTGCAGAGGAAGTAATAAGCATACATGACTTATTTCTGGATAAGGAGTCATTTTCTGTACTTGCAAAAATTGTTCTTAATCTGAAAAAAATGAATGCATCCACCACATCTAAAGACCTGTAAGACTTACATTTCTGTTCTTGAGTTTACGGGTTAAATATGTGTGCATTAACTATTCATTTCAATAGTCCTGCAGGAAGATGAAGCATGTCCATTTTTTAAAACCAGCACTTAGCTGCAGCACATAGATGAGAACTAACCATAGTAGGGGCATTTCTCTTTCAACTACAATTCCATGCTGTAAAATAAATGAGTTCTACTGCAGGAAAACAGACAAGTGCAAATGGGAAATGGACAAGTGTGAATGAGCCCTAAAGATTGAATTATCTGGTGTTTTATGAGAAAATAATAGACAATTCATCTTTACAAGAAGGAGAGACTCACACATTTGCATTCTGGAACTGTTGGTATTGCAAAATGCATGAAGATGTTTGTCTGTCTACTAGGAATGAGTGAAATTAGAAGCTATAATGTCACGTAAATTGTACTGGGAATTGGGACATTAGGTGAAATTTGGCTGATTGCATTGGAATCAATGTGGAAAGTGAAATGAAGGTGATTTTTAGCTCCTTTAACCACTTCAGCCCCGGAAAGATTTACCCCCTTCCTGACCAGGTCATTTTTTCTTATACGGCACTGCGTCACTTTAACTGACAATTTCACGGTCCTGTGACGCTGTACCCAAATAAAATTGCTGTCCTTTTTTCCCCACAAATAGAGCTTTCTTTTGGTGGTATTTGATCAACTCTGTGGTTTTTATTTTTTGCACTATAAACAAAAAAAGAGCGACACTTTTGAAAAAAAAAATTAACTTTCTGCTATAATATATATCCAAAAAATATATATATATAAAAAAACGAATTCAATCACCAGTTTAGGCCGATATATATTCTACAGATTTTTGGTAAAAAAAAAAATCACAATAGGCGTATATTAATTGGTGCAAAAGTTATCGCGTCTACAAACTACGGGATAGATTTAGGGTCTTTTATTTTTTGTTATTGTTTTTACTGGTAATGGCGGCGATCTGCGACTTTTAGCAGGACTGGAACATTGCGGCAGACAAATCTGAACCCAAATTACCCTTTTTTGGGCATCAGTGACATTATTACATTGATCAGTGCTATAAAAGTGCACTGATCAATGTATAAATGAGACTAGTAGGAAATGGGGTTAACACTAGGGGGTGATCAAGGGGTTAAGTGTGTTCCCTCAGCGTGTTCTAACTGTTGGGGGTTGGGCTGCCAGGGACATGACAGAGATCGCTGTTTCTGATCACTGGTAATAGCAGATCTCTGACATGCCCCCTGTCAGAATGGGAATCCGCCTTATGTACACTGCAAACGCGGGTCCACCAGACCCGTCGGCACGCAGTGGGCATGCACACCTGCTATATCACATGCACAAACCGACGTACAGTAATGGCGATTCTCGCTATCCAGCCACCTTGCCGGAGGTGGTTGGGAAGCAGTTAAAGTGTTACCAAACCCACAACAGTAGAATCAGTCAGTATATGCAGTAAAGCCTGCTTGTTATACTAACTGTGGATCCTAAGGGGTTAATCCCCTGCATTATGTAAAAAAGGCTGTTTGATCCTGTCTGCTCAGTTTGCTGTGCATTGTTAGAGAGTTTTTTTTTTTTCTTGGGAGGGTGCATGTGATTAGCACAGGGTCAATCAGCACTGTCCAGACAGAGGATCAGGGGTCCTGCAGCCTTATAGGATAGTCAGAGCTTCTACAAGCTTTAACAAGACACTGATAGAAGTCACAAGACTGCTCTAAATGCTGATAAAAAAGGTATTTAGCAGTTTATACTTACTAAAATAATTGTATTTCCATGTTCTGTGTACTGTGGGAGACCAGATATTGTGAATGCAGGGTCCTGAGTTTACCAACTTTTTAAAAAAAATGTCTAAATGTGTGGGGGGGAGTGAACTCTTGCTGTAATGTGAAAGTATGCACAGGATAATTGCTTGTTATGGTACACCATACCTTCTACTGTGGTGTCAATGAGCAATGATGGGTCCAGGATCCTTTCCGAACTTTGTCCCCTACCACTGCTAGTGCCATCCCTGCCACTGCTTCTTCTGGGTCCCAAGCCAACCTTCTTCAGGCATTAGATGGCCACTGTTGGTGTTATTCCTGTGCAAGCACACAAGAGTAACACTTTCCCTGGCACCCTTTCTCAATGAATTACATCTGCCATCACTGAAGAATATACAAAAAAGTACTGCGTATAAAATGTACTTAGCAAAGAAGTAAGAAGCTTTTCTTTTTCCACAGCTTGTTGATACAATTGAATGTAAGTTCCTCTGGCAGAACTTGAAACTAAGTATAAATCTTTGGCAGTGAGGTCACAATCTACTATGTGGGCTGCTTGAATCTGTAGCTTTTTCAATTACCTTAGATGTATATTTGAACGTCATCAGGCTAAACTAATCTTACTGATGTAGGTATTGTTATGGTTTTGAATTATATATGTGCATAGGGAACAATGTTTTCTTGTGTTTCCTGCTTAGTAATGGAGCACATTGCTTTTTATTGTTCATTTCCATGCAAGTATGTCTGCCCAGCCTATTCAAAAACAACCTGAACTCTAAGTGTCTTATCTGGTAATTGGTTATGGTTCCTTATTAAAGCGGAAGACACAGCACTGAAATAATGCATGTATTGAGTGTCACTCCACAGAGCTATGTCTTTATCAAACTTTGTGGGTTTATTAACAAATGATGTAGAGTGCCTTTACACATTGCATTACACAACATTACACAACTTTTGTAATTCTATTTTCTGACTGCGAATGAAAAGTTAATGAAATACGCGGTGAGGAGATGTGAGATTTGTCCCCATGATCTTGCAAGATCATGGGCTCAGATACTCCTCACTGAAAAGCAAAATATAAAAGTTGAAAAAATAAGAGTAAAAATATAAAATTAGCGTTAATTAAAGACCTATGTTGGGAGCTATTCATAAATAATTGTGTTTTTATTTCTACCAAGACATTGCTGTGACATGTGTTACAGAGTGAAATTGTATAGCCATAAGTACACTGGGATACAAGTGTCACATGAATGTCTTGATATAAATAAAAACACAATTATTTATGAATAGCCCCCCAACATAGGTCTTTTATTAACTTTATATCTAAATGGGAATATACAGAGGGCCTATTGTGGGGAAAAAAATACACTAGACCCCAGGGTCCCTTAGTCAATAGGATTTTTTTTTAGGGGTTAAAGATCCCCCAACTCTTAGAGGCCATAGGGGGCATGGTGATTTTTGATGGTGTCCCTATATTTACATAGGCGTATGTGCATATATATATATATAGTGGGAGATTAGCTGGTGTGGATCAGCTTCCCGGAGGAAAAATAGTCAGCGGGCAGGCAACTTTCCTTAAAATCTAGTGGCTTGCTGTCTGGCGCTAAACTAGACAGTATAGTTTCCTCATTATACGGTGTGGGGCTGGCCCCGACACCCATAAAACATCAGCAAAAATGCAAACCTTGTCTTTTAACCACTTGCCGACCGCCGATCGGCAATTGACGGCGGCAAAGTGGCTCTGTAACGCGGATCGCCGTCATATGACGGCAGCCGCGAGATCGCACCTAGTGAGCGCGCGCGCACCGCCGGAGGCGCGCCCGCGCGCTCACTGTGTTCGGGGAGGGCCAGGGAGCGGGTGCGGCGGCTTCGATTGCCGCCGGCTACCCGCGATGGCCCCCCCCCCGGAGTGAAGGAACGGAGGTCCGTGTATGTAAACACGGACCTCCGTTCTTTGTACGAAGGCTGTGACCACTTCCCTTCCCCTGCTAGGGCAGTCCCCCCACAGTTAGAACACGCCCAGGGAACATAGTTAACCCTTAGAGCGCCCCCTGCAGGTTAACCCCTTCACTGCCAATGGCATTTACACAGTAATCAGTGCATTTTTATAGCACTGATCGCTGTATAAATGCCAATGGTCCCAAAAAAGTGTCAAAATGTTCCGACATGTCCGCTGAAATATCGCAGTGCCGCTAAAAATCGCAGATGGCCGCCATTACTAGTAAAAAAAAAATAAAAACCCCAAAAATGAATTCTTATCCGTAAAACGCGACCACTTTTGCGCAAACCAATCAATAAACGCCGATTGCGATTTTTTTTATCGCAAATATGAGGAAGAATATAAATCGCCCAAAAACGGTGAAAAAAAATGTTTTTTTGGATTTGTATTTTAGCAAAAAGTAAGAAATTTGGGTTTTTTTGCAAAATCGTCGCTCTTCTTTTGTTTATAGCGGCGATCAGAAATGATGCAGAGGTGATCAAATACCACCAAAAGAAAGCTCTATTTGTGGGAAAAAAAAGGACGCAAATCTCGTTTGGGTACAACGTCGCACGACCGTGCAATTGTCAGTTAAAGCGACGGAGCGCCAAATCGCAAAAAGGGCTCCGGTCCTAAAGCTGGAAATCCTTCCGGGGCTGAAGTGGTTAAAGTCCCAACAGACACAGAGCTCCCTCAGATCTCTCTCTGAAGTTCAGGCCAGAGCAAGAGCATGTTCTCTTCCTGGTCATTTAAGCCACCTGCTGGTGGACTCTATTGGGCCACAAACTCCAGTGCGGAACCAGCGCTGCCATGGTGGCTGGTAAAATCTGGACCAGACTCTGTTTAATCCAGTCCACATGAACGCATATGAGGCGACAGGTAGCATCCGTTTACCACTTCGCCTCGCATATTGTCACAATATATATATATTGTAAGGGATTTAGCTAGGCAGCGGGTGTGTTTGACCCCCTGGAAGGGTTCACTACACAAGTTAGGCACAGCGAGACAGCAGTTTCAGATGAAAAAAAAAAAGTAGTTTATTCTCACTACATTCAATGTTGAAAACAGCAAAACAAAAACAAACAACAAAATAAATCCTAGGCCCCTTGGCCACTGACTGCACAATAGGTTTCCCTGTCTGTCAGCTGGGTACAGCCTACTTCTGTACAAAGCTCCTATCTCTCACTGCAGGATACACAGCCACACAGGCCTTACCGTGTACAGGATGTTTTACTCCTCAGTCTATGGTCACAGAGCTGGTTCCAGGGTGTAGCACTCACCTACGCTTGCTGGGAGTTCTTGTAGAGGCCTTAATGAGCCAGCTCACCTCAGCTGCGCTCATTACCTCTACACCTGCAAGACTCCCCTTAGTGGTATAAGTCTGCATACAGCTTAAACCTAGGGCAAATGTACCTGCCATCCTGCACGCAAGCTGGCGTCTTTACCCGCCAGCTGTCACATACCCCCCCTCTTGTTTCAAACTGGGGTTTGTAACACAGGCAGTCAGGCACGCAGGTACCCGAGACAAGGCATCCACATTCCCCATTTGAACCCCAGGGCGATGCTTCACGGTGAAGTTGTATTCTTGCAGGGCCAGAAACCAACGATTTACCCTTCTATTGGTCTCCTTGTTTTGAGCCATCCACTTTAAGGGTGCGTGATCTGTAATCAGATCAAAGTGTCTACCCAGCAAATAGTATCGCAGGGAGTCTAGTGCCCATTTCACCGCTAGACACTCTTTTTCAATTGTGGCATAATTTTCTTCGTGGGGTTTCAGTTTCCTGCTAAGATAAATGACTGGGTGTTCTTCTCCGTTCCAGACCTGGGACAACACTGCTCCTAAGCCTACGTCTGACGCATCAGTCTGTACCACAAAGTCCTTAGCAAAGTCAGGTGAATACAGCACTGGATGGCTACGTAAGGCTTTCTTTAAAGCCTGAAAGGCTGCTTCAGCCTCTGGAGTCCATTTCACCATGGAAGACTCTTTCCCTTTTGTCAGGTTGGTTAGGGGCACAGCCTGGGAAGCAAATCGCCGATAGTATCCAGCAATTCCGAGGAATGCTCGAACCTGCTTCTTGCTGTTGGGGTGTGGCCAGCTATTTATGGCTTCCACGTTGTTGATTTGGGGTTTTATCACTCCCCTCCCAATAGTGTACCCCAAATATTTGGCCTCTTCCTGTCCAATGCTACACTTTTTTGGATTAGCCGTGAACCCAGCTTCCCTTATTGAGTCTAGTACCGCTTGCACTTTTGGCAGATGTGAGGCCCAATCCATACTGTGGATAATCACATCGTCCAAGTACGCTGCAGCATACTTCTGATGGGGCCTCAGAATTCTGTCCATTTTCCGCTGGAATGTCGCTGGTGCATTTTGTAACCCAAATGGTATTCTTTTATACTGGAATGCCCCCTCTGGTGTTACAAATGCCGTTTTCTCCTTCGCTGACTCAGCTAGGGGAATTTGCCAATACCCCTTGGTGAGATCAAGGGTAGTCATATATCGGGCTATTCCCAGCTGGTCAATCAGTTAATCTATGCGTGGCATGGGTAGGTGTCAAATTTTGTAACTTTATTCAACTGCCAGAAATCGTTACAAAATCTCCAGCTCCCATCGGGTTTGGGCACTAAAACAATCGGGCTGGACCAGTCACTCTGGGACTCTTCTATCACACCTATTTCAAGCATTCGTTGAACTTCCCCTCGTATTGCCTCCCTTCAGGCCTCCGGTATTCGATAGGTCTTTAGCTTTACCCTTTCACCTGGCGGGGTGATAATGTCATGCACTACCCCAGATGTTTGTCCCGGCAGCTCAGAGAACACCTCTCTGTTGCGGAGCACAAGCTCTTTCATCTCCTGTTTTTGGGGTTTTGATAAGGTGATTGCTATTCCCACCTCAGGAATTAAGCAATCTGACTTAGTTTGCGACCCCAAAGTTTCTGCGACTAGGGATTCCCTATCCCTCCAGGCTTTCGACAGATTAACATGGCATATCTGTTCTGGCTTTCGCCGTCCTGGTTGTCTAGCCCGGTAGTTCACCTCACTCACTTGTTCAATTATCTCATAAGGGACCTGCCATTTGACCAGGATTTTGCTTTCGACTGTAGGGATTAGTACCAACACCCTATCCCCCGGTGAAAAAGTACGGGTCTTGGCCTTGCGGTTATACACCATTTGCTGTGCTAACTGCGCTTGGGCCAAGTGTTCCTTGACGATTGGCATTACTTGTGTAATTCTATCTTGCATTAGAGCAACATGCTCAATCACACTCCGGTGGGGAGAACTCTCACTTTCCCAAGTTTCCTTGGCGATATCCAACAGCCCTCTTGGGTGTCTCCCATAGAGTAACTCGAAGGGCGAGAACCCAGTAGAGCATTGTGGTACTTCCCGAATAGCAAACATCAAGTAGGGTATCAAACAGTCCCAATCTTCCACCTTTCCACCACCTTTTTTAACATTTGTTTTAGGGTTTTGTTGAATCTTTCAACCAACCCATCTGTTTGAGGGTGATACACGGATGTACGTAATTGTGTCACTTTAAACAACTTGCATAGCTCTTTCATTACCCTGGACATAAATGGGGTAC
Source organism: Glandirana rugosa (assembly GCA_018402905.1). NCBI lineage: Eukaryota > Metazoa > Chordata > Amphibia > Anura > Ranidae > Glandirana > Glandirana rugosa. The sequence goes on from BLSH010430183.1 coordinate 1,275,444, forward strand.
CCTGGTCTGTAAGCAATTCCTTACAAATACCCACACGGCTGAAGACCAGAAATAGCTCTTTGGCTATTGTCTTGGCTGAGGTATTTCTAAGAGGGATCGCTTCGGGATAGCGGGCCATTATGACCAAAATGTACTGATGCCCCCTAGCGGACTTCAGTATTGGACCAACCAAATCCATTGCAATCCTCTCAAAGGGAACCTCAATGATGGGGAGACAAAGGTGCAGACTTCTGACAGGGCAGGAGGAACAATAATTTTATATTTCCTTCATGACCCCAGGCCAATAGAACCTTTGCAATACTCTCTCTCTGGTTTTCTCCGCCCCCAAATGACCTCCCAAAATGTGCCCATGGGCTAATTCCAATACCAACTTCCTATAGGGTTTGGGTACCACAAGTTGCTCATTGGTTTCATCTGCCTTTTGGCCAACCCGATACAACAGATCCCTTTCCACCATAAAGTATGGGTAACTGCAAGACTGATATGGGTTCACTAATTCACCATCTATTTTTACCACATTTTCCCGTGCCTTTATCAGGGTGGGGTTTTTTACCTGTTCTGTGGCAAAATTTTCCCTGTGAACCTCTAAATCAGAGAACTCTACAGATGGCATGTTTTCATCTGAAGATGTTGGTTCCTCCCCAGTTTCCCGAGTCTCTCCTGCCAACACAGACAAGGCAAAATCTGGAGAGGTCTCACCATTCTCAGAGGATACCTAGGATTCCTCTTCCTGGCCTCTAGGTGCCTCTGTGGGGGGTTCAGGACCATCCCAGAGTTCCCAGGATTTTGGAAAATCCCTCCCCACAATAGCATCATGTGGTAAGTGAGGCACCAACCCCACCTGATGAGTTATGTTACCTTTGGGGGTCTCAAAAACCACTTTAGCCAGAGGATACTCTCTGGTGTCCCCATGTACACAAATAACAGCCACCTTGTTATTCCCAGAAACCTCTGTGTTAGGAAAAATAACTTGTTGCCAGCATTCTGGCCGTTTCCGCGGTGGTTCGCGCGCTCCCGTGCTCCCGTGGCGCCTATTTAAACCCAGGGAGTCCTGCATTGAACTGCTGCTCGTTCTACAGTGTCCGCGACCTGTGAGCCACAGCTCCCGCCACCTGTTCCTGTGTTCGTCTGCTTCCTGTTTGACCCTGCTTGCTTTGACCTGTTGTCCGCTACCTGCACCGACCCCAGCTATCCACGACCATCCGCTTGTCTACTCCTCTGTACCTCTGCCGCCTGGACTTTGCCTGGACTTGACCACCCACCTGCCTGATCCTTTGTATCTCTTTGCCTGCCCATTGCCGACCCTGCCTGCATGACCACTCTTCTATCTGCACGACTTCCTGGAACCTCACTACATCATCAGTGACCATCCAGCCCTCGTGCCATCCTGCACTCTCGGGCCTCTGTCTACACTACCAGGGGTCCTTGAATCGGGTGCGCAAGAGCGGTTGTTCCCTGCACAAGACAGACTCCACCGTCAGGTACGTAACACTCTGTAGTAACTAATTCCGCTTTGATCAATGTCACCAGATTACCTGAATCTAGCAACACAACAACATTTTTATCATTAATACACAATTTGCATAAATGTTTTTCAGTTCCCCAAGTGGCAGTGCATGCAACTGTCGCAAACAGCGACTGACGTCTGTCTCTTAGATAGTCACATTCCATAGGCTTCTCCACAACTGGGCAATTGGCTGCAATATGTCCCTCTTGCCGGCAACGATAACAAATAAACTTTTTAGCTGCTTCCTGCGACTTTGACTGTGGTCGCCATACATTATGCAAACTTCCCGCCCTCTCACTCTCTCCACCCTTACCCCTTGAAGTCATCTTACCTGCTGCTGGGGATGGTCTGGTCTTAGGGTAGAAAGTCCGTGAGTCCCTGGGAGAGGCGGTCAGGTTCTCTGTAGCCAAGTACCTCTCTACCAGATCCACAAGCTTGTCGGCCGTATCCGGGTTTCCATGGTTTACCCACTTTTGGATAGCAGTAGGTAAAGACCTCAGGAACCGATCCGATACCACACGTTCCACAATCTTTGGTGCTGTCAGAGTTTCAGATTGCAGCCACTTCTTGCCCAGGTGAATGAGATCATACATTTGCAACCTGGGGGGCTTTTCAAGTTGGAAAGTCCAGTTATACACACGCTGAGCCCGGACAGCCAGGGTGACACCCAGCCGTGCCAATATCTGTGTTTTTAGTACAACATAGTCTTTTGCTTGGTCCAGCTCTAATTCATACTACGCTTTCTGCAATTCCCCAGATAATAGAGGAGCCACCAATCCAGCCCACTGCTCCTTAGGCCACTTTTCTCTTTCTGCAGTCCTTTCAAATGTGGTCAGAAACACTTCAGGGTCATCTTCTCCTGTCATTTTTGGCAATACACAGCTCACACAAAATGATGGTGTATTACTGGAACCATTTGCCTCACTGGTCTGTAGACGATGCTGTGCCATGGCATCCATTTGCTGTTGAAGTCTCTGCTCTTGCTTCTGCAACAGCTCAATTAAGTTGCTGTGCTTCCATACATTGCTGGAGAGCTCACTGCTGATTAGCATTGGCTTGTTGTAGCCTAGCATTCATGTGTTGTAAACTAGCATTCGTTTGTTATTGATTAGCATTCGCTTCAGCAAGCTGTCTCAGTAATTCTTCCATGCTGGCCTTTCACAAAAAAAAATTACCACTGGCTTCCTCCACCACTGTAAGGGATTTAGCTAGGCAGCGGGTGTGTTTGACCCCCTGGAAGGGTTCACTACACAAGTTAGGCACAGCAAGACAGCAGTTTCAGATGAAAAAAAAAGGTAGTTTATTCTCACTACATTCAATGTTGAAAACAGCAAAACAAAAACAAACAACAAAATAAATCCTAGGCCCCTTGGCCACTGACTGCACAATAGGTTTCCCTGTCTGTCAGCTGGGTACAGCCTACTGCTGTACAAAGCTCCTATCTCTCACTGCAAGATACACAGCCACACAGGCCTTACCGTGTACAGGTAGTTTTACTCCTCAGTCTATGGTCACAGAACTGGTTCCAGGGTGGAGCACTCACCTATTCCTGCTGGGAGTTCTTGTAGAGGCCTTAATGAGCCAGCTCACTTCAGCTGCGCTCATTACCTCTACACCTGCAAGACTCCCCTTAGTGGTATAAGTCTGCATACAGCTTAAACCTAGGGCAAATGTACCTGCCATCCTGCACGCAACCCGGCATCTTTACCCGCCAGCTGTAACAATATATATATATATATATATATATATATATATATATATATATATATTTAGGGATCCCTCTCTGGCCAGTCCTATTCTATCTCTATCTTGCAGTTTGCCAACCTCATATTTGCTACAGTAGCACACTTATAAGAACGTGGACATTGTGGAATTATGAAAGGCGAGGTGTCAGGTACCGGTATAGGAGGCTGAGATGATGAGAGGGCTTCCCTTGCGGCTGAGTGCACTGCACCCCTGGAGTTGGGGACAGGAGGTGCAATGCCCAAAGAAGCACAGGTCGCCTGCAGATGGAGCTTGAGTGGTGATTCCAGGTGTGGTAGTACTCAGGATACCCAGCAGGGGGAGACTGAAGCTAGTCTGGAAGTGCAAGCGGAGCTGTGGAGGAGATAGGCAGAATCAAGGTCAAAGCCAGGCCGAGGGTCAAACACGTGGAGTAGTCCGAATAGGCAGGAGAAGTCCGAGGAACAAGCCGGGATCAGAACCAGGGGAGAGTCAGAGCAGGTCAAGGCAAGCCGGGTCGGTAACAGAGAATCAGGCACAAGAACACAGGACTCAGGAACACAGGATACTGAGCTGAAGATAATCCAGCGATTTGTGACAGTTACTGGTCTCCTTTTATAGGCCGGTGCTTGCTGGTGATTGGTGCATTCTGCGCGCCTTACGGACGGACGTTCGTGCCGGACGAGCGTTCGTTGACGGGTGCCGTGTGTTACGGCGTCTGCGCGGGACCGCGCGGCCATCTTGGTTACTGGAACCTTTGCTAGTTCTTCCCTGACACGAGGTGATCTATGGACGTTATATTTCACCTCGCATCCGTTCACTTACAGGAAACTAAGGTGGAATCCAGTCCGGGTTTTACCAGCCACTTTGGCAGGGTTGGTTCCAGGCCAGATTTTGCGGTCCACTCGTATCCACCAACAGGTGGTATAGAGGAAGCAGCTCTGGGTCAGAACTTTACTCTTGACCTGGACTCATGAAGCCAAGGCCTGAGAGAGCTGCTGAACTGAACTTTGTTTTGTGACTGAAACAAAAAGGTTTGCAATATCTTTGTTTTGTGGGTGACTGGGAAAAGCCCTTCACCTCTGAGTTAGGAAAGCTGGATATGTTTAGTTTGTGCCTGGATGGCAAGGGTTTATTTTCTGTTTTGTTTATTTGATTTTACATGCAACTTTGTAAATAAACCTGGCTACAACTCAGATTTTAAGAAAACCTGCCATTTGGACTACCTTTTTCCAGGGAAGGCGATTCCCATTGAGCTAACCCCCCACAACATATAGTGCCAATAATAGAGAGGGATCATTTTGATGCCGTTGACCAGTTTCAACATGTACTGTGATGTACTATATATGAAATAAGAATCCCCCTTTTATAAGCAAGAGTGTTATATCAGGGTTAATAAGTGGCTACACGTCTTTAGTATCTCATGTATTGTATACGTGGAAACTATATATTGTGCAGTGCAAGTTAGTAATTAAAAAGGGCAAAAAAAAAAAAGGGCAGGTATGCCTGGAGTTACTGTATTGTCTGACAATAAATTATGCTCACTGGGCTGTAACACCCTTGTTTTTTATTTATTTGGTTATATACAGTATATATATATATATATATATATATACACACACACTATATTACCAAAAGTATTGGGACACTTGCCTTTACTGAAATATAATGGCATCCCAGTCTTAGTCCATAGGGTTCAAAATGGAATTGGCCCACCCTTTGCAGCTATAACAGCTTCAACTCTTCTGGGAAGGCTGTCCACAAGGTTTAGGAGTGTGTCTATGGGAATGTTTGTCCATTCTTCCAGAAGCGCATTTATGAGGTCAGGCACTGATGTGGAAGAGAAGGCCTGGATCACAGTCTTCTCTATAATTCATCTCAACAGTTCTATCAGGTTGTGATCAGGTCTCTGTGTAGGCCAGTTAAGTTCCTCCACCCCAAACTCGCTCATCCATGCCTTTATGGACCTTGCTTTGTGCAAGGTCTTGAGGACACCACTGATTGGGCCACATTGAGGACTGTAAACACAGTGGTCAGCCAAGGAGACCTAATGCAGCAGATGAAAGACTCATCATGCTTACTTCCCTTCAACATCGGAAGATGTGCCATCAGTACAGAACTGGCAGAAAGCAGTGGGACCCAGGTACACCTTTCTACTGTCTGGGATGTCTAGTGATCTTCATGGGAGAATTAAGACCAGAAGGCCATACCTCTGACATGGAAACAAGGCTAAGCAACTCAACTGTATATGAAAAACATAAGAGATGGGGTGCAGAAAAAATGGCAGCAGGTGCTATGTGATGAGTCAAAATATTTGGCTGTAGCAGGATGCAGTTTGTTCCCTGAAGGCCTGGAAAGCAGTACAATAATGAGTGTCTGCAGGCAACAGTGAAGCATGGTGGAAGTTCCTTGCAAGTCTGGGGCTGCCCTTCTGCAAATGGAGTTGGGGATTTGGTCAGGATCAATGGTGTCTTCAATGCTGACAAATACAGGCAGATACTTCTCCATCATGCCATACCATCAGGAAGGCATATGATTAGTCCCAAATTTATTCTGCAGCAAGACAACGGTCACAAACATACAGCTAATGTAATTATGAACTATCTTCAGCGTAAAGAAGAACAAGGAGTGATGGTTTGGCCCCAACAGAGCCCTCATCTTAACATCATCAAGTCTGTCTGGGATTAAATGAAGAGACAGAAGGATTTGAGGCAGCCTACATCCACACAAGATATGTGGTCAGTTCTCTAAGATGTTTGAAACAACCTACCTGACGAGTTCCTTCAAAAACTGTGTGCAAGTGTACCTAGAAGAATTAATGCTGTTTTGAAGGCAAAGGGTGGACACACCAAATTCTGATGTGATCTGAATTTCTCTTCTGTTCATTTACTTTCCATTTCCTTAATTGATAAAACTAAACTATTAACACAGATATATATTCTGCTCTACATTTTACAGGGGCTTCTGAGCACTAACAGAGGAAGCAGAGGACATAACTCCTCTACTTCCTTTTCGCATTGCTCCCATTTCCCTTTTCTCTCCCTGCTATCGCCACCTCTGAGGAAGAACGATTACACAAACAGCCAGCTTACACGGCGCCTTTTTAAACAGGCATTTTTTAATTCAATCACTGGCAGCTTCTCACTGAGCTGCAATGAAAAGCAGAGAACATCATCTCCACACCTCATTGCAGCTTATTAAACTTCTGCAATAGGAGACAGGTCACAATAGTCACTATCGCAGCTTATTTCAGTTTAATAAATGCACACCCTGCTGTAAAAGAACAAAAAATGTGTTTGCTCTAGGCAGGTCAAATATTCCATCCATCCCTGTTTCTTAAATTGCTGCAGCCTAGACAGAGGGTCGCGGGAAGAGCTCTAATTGATAAGGTATTGTAGTGACATAAAGAACCAAGATCTGCTCTGGAAAATGCTGAGCAAGCGTGACAAGAGGAAACACTAGAAGGGAGAGGTACTATGGATTCCACCTCCAAAACACACTCTGAGCTGTGGGGGCACTAAAATGACAGAATTTCTATTTTATTGCGGTGCTGCCACTGCAGCCTCAAAGTACTAAAATTTAGATCATGACCATACTTCAGTGCATGGTATATCAAAAACGTTTGTTCCACAGCAATCATGTAATTAACACATTTATTACGGCTTGGTAAATATTAAAGTAAAAATTTGCCTTGACTTCAACGTTAAACAAATATGTTATCACATTGACAGGAAAAGGCTTTAAATCTCTATTAGAATTCTGTTTTAAGGGTCATTTACATCGATGCATTGCTGTCATCACTTGTTGCATGCATCACTATGTTGCACCATGCCATAGTGCATTAAAATAATGACAACGTATCCAATCTTTGACCTGTTATAGGTGAATTGGCAGCCATTATTTTCAAAGGGGTTTTCCTAAGGCCAGGGCTTTTTTTCAGCGGGAACACGGTTCCAGCACCTCCAGCACTGAATGTAGTTTATGGCAAGGAGTGCTGGGGTTTGCTGGAGGGTCTATTGATGATGCCCGATGGGGAATCTTTTGTCACTGGTGGGGATATATTTTATGTGTGGGGATCTATTGTTGCTGGCATGGGTGTCTTATGTTTCTGGGGGGTCAATTGTTGCTTGGAGGAATCTACTATTGAGGAAGAGGTCTATTGCTGCTGGCTGCGGGAGGGTCTATTGATGCTAGCTGTTGGGAGATCTGTTGTTGCTGTTGGGGGTCTATTGTTACTGGGGTGGTATTTTATTGTGTTGGGGGTCTATTGTTGCTGGGGTGGGGGTCTATCAAATTTCATACAAATTATTTAGTAGCACAGAATGATACTTGGTTCTGTATTCTCCAAAAGGGGTGGTATAGTGAGGTGGGTAGGGGGTGGAACCAACGGTCGGTGCGCAGAGGTAGGGGGCAGAGACAAAGGGTGATTCAGAAGGGAGGAGTTCCTGTACCTATTCTCTGAGAAAAAATGCCCCGCCTAAGGCAATGAACAGTATTGCACCACAAATATGTACAGTAAATGGCTCCTAAAGGGTAACTGTAAATTGCCCAAAAAAAAACAAAAAAACAAAATAAGCAAGAGAACAAAGGACAAATCTTTACTAGGCCCGTTTTACTGCTAAAAATATACTCATATTATAATAAAAATATAATTCACAACTAAAAGTGCTTTGTGGTCAATAGTAGAGCAGGCAATTATTGGAACTTTTACTTTTATCGACCAATGATCCGCCATGTATGACCTGCAAAATGAATCTTGCTGGGCACGCTACACTGCACAGGCAAGTTTGCAGATATTGACTTTCTGGCTGAACGCTAATGTGGCTGAGGTACAGTCATGTCTTCACCCAGCTTTCCTTTTAAAAAAAGAGTCCTAAAATGGCTAAACCATCCGCACAAGTGCTGTACACACTGGAATAAGAGCCAAGCTGTCCTGCGCAAGATCACAACAGTACAGCATATGTACCTGTACCTGCCATTGCTGTCACTTTTACTTGGCACTGCTCATGTTCCTTTAAAAATTCTTAATTTTAATGTTTTGTACACTTGCACTCATTGTATTATGTTAACAAGTGCCTCATTGTACATTGACCTGTTCTAACCCCCTTCCTGCCCAGACCAATTCTCAGCTTTCAGCGCTCTCATACTTTGAATGACAATTGCGTGATCATGCAATACTGTACCCAAATGAGATTTTTAGCTTTTTTTTTTTTTTCACACAAACAGAGCTTTCTTTTGGTGATATTTAATCACTGCTGGGTTTTTCATTTTTTTGTTAAAAAAAAACAAAGCCATTTTACATTTTGCTATACAATTTTGCAAACAGGTAATTTTTCTCCTTCATTGATGTACACTGATGATGCTGCACTGATGGGCAGTGATAGGCTGCACTGATGGGCACTGATAAGACAGCACTGATGGACACTGATAGGTGGCACTGGTGGGCACTGACAGGTGGGTACTGAGAGGTGACATTGATGGGTGGCACTGATGGGCTTTAATAGGTGGCACTGAAAGGTACTAATAAGCGCCACTGATAGGTGGCAGCAATGGGCACTGATGAGTGGCAGTGATGGGCACTGGTAGGTGACACTGATAGGCAGCACTGCTAGGTGGCACTGATGGGTATTGATAGGTGGCCCTGATGGGCATTGATAGGTGGCATGGATATGCGCTGGTGGGCACTGATATGCACTGGTGGGCTTTGGCAGATGATAATGGCAGGCGGCACTGGTGGGCACAGATGAGGTGGCTGTGTCCCTTTCTCTTTGGGACCGATGTCCCTTCCACAGAAGCCGGTGATCAGATTTTTTATCTCCTCACGCTGTCAGCGTGAGGAGAAAAAAAAGATATTACCTAGATTATGTTTACATCACGTGATCATCTGTCATTGGCTGACAGCTGATCACGTGGTAAAAGGGCGGGATCGGCCAAGTCTCATTGACTCGGTGATCACAGAGCACCCCGCTCACGCCCTGCAGAGGGCACACAGGCAGCCCATGCACGGGAGGACGTCTAGATGGCCTCCCAGCAAAGAAGGTCCGCGCTGTAGCCGTCATTCGGCTATGGCACAGAGGCAAAGTGGTTAAAGGCATTATAAACCTTTCCACTTGCCCTTTGGGTTTTTCACAGGCCTAAGATGCGCTTTGATCATGTACTTTCATGGTGTCATTTATTGGCTTTTACACAGAGACTATAATAGAATACATATTCCCATTCCTGTGTTAGAAGTCTCTGTGTGCAAACATTAGGCATGCCACATGGCAGTGCACAATTTATTGCATAACCTTTGTGTGTAGTATCAGAACTGACACTTCCTGTGATGAAACTACATATCCCATAATCCCTGGGTCTCTCAGTGCAGTGCTCTTCAGGTTAAAGCTGATTAATCAGATCTGACACAGACACAGCAGGCAGAGCAATTAACAGTGAGATCACCATACAGTCTTTCATCACATTAGCACTCATACATTTGTGATGAAACACAGAAGAAATGGTGAGGCATAGATTTTGACCCGTAACAATAAGTTTAATGTTCCTTTAGTGAATAGGGATAAGGTAGCTGGAATAATCAATAGATATAAGAGCAGCGGCGGCCCTTCCATTAGGGGCGCACGGGCACCGCCCCCCTATCCATCTGTCCGCCCCCCTGATCTACATATCAGGGCGCTAGACTATGGATTCCAATGGGGGGAGTGTTTATTTGAAGCACGTGATTAGAGCCAGAGGCTCTAATAGGCTTCAAAAAAGGGTGGGCTCGGGCGCAGAGCACTGTGCCCTGATCCCACCTTGTTGTGTGTAGATAGTGAATGAATTTTCGCTATTTTTCACACTAAATCTTCTCCTCACCAATCAGGAAGCAGGTCTGAGCAAAAATGTCAGACAATCATATTGGACGCCTGATGTGGAGCCAGGGAGGGAGCCGCTGTAGCCATTGCTCGCATCCCGCCACCCTGGAGCTGCTGCCTGCACTCACCACCCTGGAGCCACTGCAGACACCCACCAGCCTGAATAGGCTGCTCACACCCCCCAGCCTGGAACCACTACCCGCACCCCGCCGTGCTGGAGGACACATGCTACCTAGGTCGGGTAAGTGCTGGACCAACCAGCGGGAGCGTGCGTGGGGGGGGGGGGTGGATGCTAGTGCCGCACCACCAGCCGCCCAGGGGGGTGGTTATTTGCCCCCCTAAAGAAAAAACCCACCAGCCGCCACTGTATAGGAGAATATACTAGTCATTACGCTACAAACTGCAACCACAACATGCGAGTCCATGCTTACACGGTAAGGCAAACAAAAGACACAGGAATTATAACTACATTAATACCTACTTATAACAAGGAAAACATTTGAAAGTGTACAATGCCGTGACTTGAAAGTTGAAAAAAGGTCTTTGGCAGTCTTGGCGCTAATCTGTATGGCCTGTATAACATCTATCAACTTAAAGGGTTACTAAACCCACAACAGTAAATCAGTCTGTATATGCAGTAAAGCATGCTTGTTATACTCACTGTGAAACCTAAGGGGTTAATCCTCTGTGTTGTGTAAAAGGCCTGCTTGATCTTGTAAGCACAGATCCTCCCCTCTCGGCACTGTCCCCCTGGACAAGTCCGGATAAGACAGATCTATGGAGTCAGGCTGCACATGCTCAGTTTGGTGTGTATTGCTAGGGAGAGTGCATGTGATCAGCACAGGGCCAATCAGCACTGTCCAAACAGAGGGCCAGGAGCCCTGCAGCCTCATAGGACAACTCAGTGCAATATGAAAACTCCTCCTAAAACAGATGTGTCTGTTTTAATCATCAACCATGTGAGTTGCTAAATGTTGTACCTTCATTAACCACTTCAGCCCCGGAAGGTTTTGCAGCTTTAGGACCAGAGCACTTTTTGCGATTCGGCGCTGCGTCGCTTTGACTGACAATTGCGCGGTCGTGCGACATTGTACCCAAACAAAATTTGCGTCCTTTTTTCCCCACAAATAGAGCTTTCTTTTGGTGGTATTTGATCGCCTCTGCGTCATTTCTTATCGCCGCTATAAACAAAAGAAGAGCGACCATTTTGCAAAAAAACCCAAATTTCTTACTTTTTGCTAAAATTCAAATCCAAAAAAAAAATATAAAAAAACATTTTTTTTCACCGTTTTTGGCCGAATTATATAATTCCTCATATTTGCGATAAAAAAAATTGCAATCGGCGTTTATTGATTGGTTTGCGCAAAAGTGGCCGCGTTTACGGATGGTGAGAATTCATTTCTGGGGTTTTTATTTTTTTTTATTTTTTACTAGTAATAGCGGCGATCTGCGATTTTTAGCGGTAAT
>BLSH010430183.1:1286997-1307175 GCA_018402905.1 Glandirana rugosa
ACTCGAGGGTTACATATGATTGTTAGTTCGAATGTTATTAATGTTAAGTCGATGTCACACCGGTTAGATGTGTAGTTACGTTTTATATATGTCATTTTGGAACCAAACTCTCGCAAAACGTTCTGTTCATTTGGAAAAATTGTTTGAGACTTAACTATATGTTCGCTACAGAACTATATGTTCATCGCAGTACAGTGTTGACTCATATTTTCTCTTCTCTCCGCGGAGATTCACATCGTTATACCAATGTAAATTGGCGAAGGGCTGGCGCGCGGCAGAAAAGTGCCGCCACGCGCCCCCTGGTGGGCAAAATGCGAATCGCCGCCTATTTACGTCGATTCGCGCCCAGCTCCCCGACTGCCGCCGTGAAAAGACGGCGCGCGGTCGGGAAGCGGTTAAATGTAACCATATTGCTACACTTAGAGGCGCCTCTCTTCTCTTTTATACTCAGTTGTGACATGACGCTACTTGTATATCAAGACATCGCTTGTATATCAATTCAGAGTTTGTTAAAAAGGTTTACTTGTCTTGCAAAACGCTCTCAAACCAAGGTTTTACTGTATATATTTTGCATTGATGTGTAGATTGGCCACACTGTAGCTGAATTGTAATTATTGTAAGCTTGATTGTTAGTATACATTGGGAGCTCATTGGTATCTTATTTTTGGAAGACTATGGCTGGGTGCAGGTGTTTTGTATCACGATGAAATAAGTATATCCTCCTATCCTGCAATTGCCACTCTATAGTTAATCTCTTTGAGAGTGAAACGTGTTAGGGGCTGAAGATGCAGGTGGATTTGTCTGTGCACAGAATGGATTAATAAAATCTATATCATGGCTTTTATTTTGGAGAGCTGCTCCCTTTCTTCCTTCTAAGTCAGTGGTTCTCAACTACTGTCCTCAGGACCCACTAACAGGCCAGATTTTAAGTATTACTTTGGGGAGATGCAGACTAGAATACTGCAATCACTGAGCAGCAAATGATATCACCTGTGATGTATTTCAGTTATCCTGCAAACCTGGCCTGTTAGTGGGTCCCGAGGACAGGAGTTGAGAACCACTGCTCTAAGTGGTATGTTGCAATTGTAGTTCATAGCTCTACCTCAAATACCAGCTGGTTTGATGAATGGACTTTACTCTCATGCAGTTAAAGTGGTATTAAACTCAAAAACACATTTTTTTTTTTTGCTCTATTTTCACCTGGTGATCTGTACAGTAACACACTTCCTATCTTAGGTTGTCCCGATCGACTGACCGGGGGGGTGCAGGAGACCCGACCGACCAACTGTCATGGGGGGGGGGGGGGGGGTCGGCGGTGGCCGGAATGTGCCCCCCCCCCAAAAAAAAAATAGTGCACTCTACGCTCACTCCCCTAACAGTGGGTGGGTGTAAACATTTTGAGAGGGAAATGGTTGTAAAGTACCTGGTGCCTTAAACAGATTTAAGCCATTTAATGTTTGGGCCATCTGTAAGGTGATGCAAATGAAGCCGGGATGGCTCAAGCGTTGTTATGTATGGGGCAGTCTCTGTTGGTGTTAACTGTGGGCAGTAAGGGATTAAGCTGGGTTGTTCTGCTCACCACTCCTGGTATGCAATGGATCCAATCCCATACGCTTGGCAGTCAGTTGTCCCAGAAGGCTCAGTCCTCACGATCAGGTCCTCAATGGCTTAATGCACAAACAGCAACAGATCTCCCAGTTCTGGTCCCAGGACACAAAGCACCGTTGTAGGCACACAAGGCTCCAAAGTCTTCACAGCCCCAGCCCAGCACTCACAAATCTGATCATCATATAGGTCCTCAGTGGCTCTGGCTCAGCGCACTCTCTCTCTCTCATAGTCTGCTCTAACCCTCCACTTCAGTGCGAGGGGGAAACCCGAGTGGGCACCCAGCTACATTTGTAAGCAGTCCTGTCAGTGTTAAAAGAGAAGTTTGGGATTTAAAAAAATAAACATTTATACCCACCTAGGTCGATCCGATGCTGCATGTGTCCCCCGCCTGCTCTGCAGTGAGAACTGAGCGATCAAACACCACTCAGAGCAGAGAGCCGGGACTGTCGGTCAGCAGCTCTCTGCTGCCTCTTCCAATGCTCAGTGGAGTGCTGGGCTGTGGAGGGGGCAGGAGGGGCTGGCTCAGGCTATCAGCGGATGAGCCTGAGAGGCTGAGCCAGGTGCCAGTTTAGGCTACTCGCCGATTACCGACCTTATGGTTGGGATCTTTCCTGAACTTGGACTTGCTGAGTGGCGTCAGCCGACAGAGGCCTTTAGAAGGAACTGCACTCCTGTGATCCATAGGAGAATGAACTATGGGCAAAAAAAAAAAAAGCTTTGGCCATACTTCTTCTTTAAAGCAGCCGTGAAAGCACCCCATTCAGTCAATATTAACCCTCTAACTGCCATTTTTAATGGACTTTGGCTGTTAAAGAGAGCTGAAAAACAACAGACTTACTGGCAGGATCATCAGGTGACAATAAAGGCAAAAAAGCCTAAAAAGAAAACTAATGCAGCCACCATATGTATGCATTGTAAACTGCATACCACTGTTTTGTTTAATACTGCTTTAAAGTGGTTGTAAAGCCGCCCCACACCCCCACAAAAAAAAAACCTGCAAAGCAAAAGCATAATGAGCTAGTATGTAGCGCATACTAGCTCATTATGAAACAGTTACTTCGGAACGAAGCTGTTGCAGCGGTCTCGGCACACCGCTGTGACGGCGACATCACTCGTCCGGGTCTGCAGCTCCGTCCAATCACAGCGCGGGCTCCAGCTAGGGTTGCCACATCATCCCTTTAATCCAGGACACATATGAATTACACAGGTTCTGAGGCTAATTTAATGCACATAAGGCACCAAGTGAGTTTAATTACCACCTTAATCAGCCACAGAACCTGTGTAATTAATATGTGTCCTGGATTAAAGGGATGATGTGGCAACCCTAGCTCCACCGATGTGATTGGCGGAGCCACGCTGCCGTCATTTACGGCACGAATAAAGAAGACACGGCACCCTGGGCTACCCCAGGTGCAGATGACATCGGCACATGCAGATACAGGGTATATGTCCTAAACCGTACAGGCTTAGGAGAGATTTCCTGGACCTACAGGCAAGCCTTATTGTAGGCTTACCTTTAGTGGTTGCCATGACTTGACAACCACTTTAAGTAATACAAGTTGTTGTTTTTTCTGCCCCCAGCCCCTGATTGGGCAATGAACGAGAAGCCACAGACTGATGAGCTTATCTCCTTGTCACTGTGCTCTCTCTCTCCCTGTCAGCATGCTCCTTGGTATCACTAGAGCACCGTCTGGCTCTTTGTGCTGCTTCTCCCTCTCCCAGACATCCTAAAAAGCAAACCCTATAGTAAAGTTAGGGCAAATGCTTAATAGTAAAAAATTCTGCCAGCATACCATCCGGTATGATTTATAGTGAACAAATACCTGCATGAATTGGTATTGCTTTATTTGCCGGGAGTTGGGGTTATACAAAAACATAACTGTGTTAAACAGAGATTCTTTGTATTCCCTCAGTAGTAATTACTACCTGTCCAGGCTGGTGGATAAACCACAATTCTGCTGTAAATCCAGAAGGATCTGATGGCTGCTATATTTTATTTATGAAAAAATGATAATAATGCTTTCCCTGTGAGTACTACCTAGCCCTTCTCCTCTACCATAGAATGACAGAGAAACATAGTGCATTGTAACAGAGCACAATGGCAGCTATTGTATAGGTTGTGCAGTAAATAGGTAGCTGCCAGCACAGATACAAGGCTACATGTTATTATATCAGTAACAGTGAGAATGTGGAACTGCTTCATGCAAAATAAAATAAAATAAATCAAACTGATATGTGGAAAAAAATAAAAAAACTTTCCAGCCAGACCATAAGCTAAATAGATAGCTGTAATATGCGCCTGTTGTGGGTAATCACCAGTTGTGTGGCTCTCTGGAGAGACTCTTGTTCCATTGCTCATTGTTAAGTTGATTTCAAGTAGGGCCCTAAGGGAAGACTATTGTATATAGGCAAGAGACAATCCCACATTCAAAGTCCTATTCTGTCTGATAACGGCCCATGATTTCTAAAAATGACAGGAGAAGGACAGGCAAATATGTGGTATTACACAGGCTTTAGTCAAGGCAGAGTCGGATTATTTTTTAATATAATGTAGTGATAAAAGTGTTGCAGGTTGTAGCTAATTTCCTGTAAGCCAGTGGTTCTCAACTCCTGTCCTCAGGACCCACTACAGGCCAGATTTTATGTATTACCTTGGGGAGATGCAGACTAGAATACTGCAATCACTGAGCAGCAAATGATATCACCTGTGATGTATTCCAGTTATCCTGCAAACCTGGCCTGCTAGTGGATCCCGAGGACAGGATTTGAGAACCACTGCTGTAAGCTAATATACCATCTCAGGTACCACTTTACTGCCGCAGTTATTTTTTGCACTCATACTAAAATGTGTATTTTATACATGAAATGATGTACTTTAAACCGCCACAACATTATCTGGGGGTATTCATAAAGAGTGATGGGAATTCACAGACATTTTTCCCCATCATGCCCGTACCTCTTGCATTGACTGGAGGCAGTGTGCAGATCCTTAGGCAATAGGCAGTCTGCTATTGGCTATAGTATAAGGAACTTTCTCGGGCCATTGGATTGCCTATGCGCAGGCGCACAGAGCGTGTGCCCGTGTGCGTTTGGGCACGCTTGTGCGCGTTTGCGCGCCTATGCATGTGTGCATGCACTGGCAATGGCGCCAATAGCGGCCATTTAAGCAGACAGCACCAGGAAGCGAGTGCTATCCGTTCTACAGCACTCATGTGATCTGTGACCCCGTGCTTATTCTGAGAGACTTTCCTGTACCTGTGACCCCGGCTTTACTTGGACCTTGCTGCTTTCTGCCTGCCCTGACCCCCGGCCCGTCTACGACTACTCTTTTGCCTGCTCCTTTTGTACCTCTGCTGCCCGCACATTGCCGACCCTGCCTGTACCCGACCATCCGCCTGCCTGCTCCACCTGTACCGCATCGCCAGCCCGTTACCGACCCGGATTGCATCACCATCCTTCTGCCTAGCACGAGCATCAGTGGACCTTCACTGACCACCAACCAACCCTTGTGCCCCCTAGTGCTCTTGAACTTCCTGTCTGCACTACCAGGGGTTCTCTAACCAAGGCCGCAAGAGAGGTGACCCCGTGCATAAGCCAGACTGGTCCACCAGGTACGTGACATATAGAGGCCACCCACTACCTGTTCTCAATAACAAGGTGAGAGCGGACCTGATGTGACTCGTGTCTGTGAATCCCAGTCAGGCTCCACCTACTGCAGCATCAATGGTTGCTAGAAAGCTGTCGGCTGTGAAGCCAACAGTGTCTAGCGGAGCTTCACCCAAAAGAGGAAACCCGCTTGTCAGCCCCCTCCCCCCCCTCCACTGCCACATCTGGCACCTTTTGTTACATGACTACTGTTGACAGCTGCAGTTTTTTATGCCACACAATATTTTTACTACCGTTAATAAAATGTAGGTTGTGAAGGGTAAATAGATTAAAAAAAAAAAAAAGTACCACAGTGCACCAGCACTACTGCAACATCTTGCAGCTACCACATCTAAGGACTGATCAGCTGCAATTTATTACATTTGATTTTTTGGGTTTAGTTATTAAAGTTTGTCCGGTGGGCACTATTCCTCCCACTAACACCAATGATGGGGCACTATTCTTCCCACTGATACCAACGATGGGGCACTATTCCCCCCAGAAATACCAATGGTGAGGCACTATTCCTCCCACTGATACCAATAGTGAGGCACTATTCCTCCCACTGATACCAATGATGGGGCACTATTTTTCCCACTGATACCAATGATGGAGCACTGTTCCTCCCACTGATAACATTTATGGGGCACTATTCCTCACAAAAATACCAATGGTGGGGCACTATTCCTCTCACTGATACCAATGACGGGGTACTATTTCTCCCACCGATACAAATGATGGGGCACTGTTCCCCCCACTGACACCAATGATGGGCACTGTTTCCCCCCACTGATACCAACCATGGGGCATTGTTCCTCCCAATGATGCCAATGATGGGGCACCGTACCTCCCACCGATACCAATTATGGGGCACTATTCCTCCCAGAAATACCAATGGTGGGGAGCTATTCTTCCCACTGATACTAATGATGGGGCACTATTCCTCCCACTGATACCAATAATGGTGTCACGTACCTGGTGGATGAGTCTGGCTTATGCGGTGGGGCAACCTCTCTTACGGCCCTGGTTCGAGAACCCCTGATAGTGCAGACAGGGAGCTCTGGAGCACAGGGGAGCACGAGGGCTGGACAAGTCTCTGATGTCAGGTAGAAGTCCGCTGGGGCTCATGCAGCTGGAAGGGTAATGGTGCAGGCCGGGTCGGTAACTTGCTGGCTGAGTAGTACAGAAGGATCAGGCAAACGGGTGCAGGCTGGGTCGGCAATGTGCAGGCAGGTGAAGTACAAAGCGATCAGGCAGAAGAGTTGTCGTAAACAGACAAAGGTCAGGGCAGGCAGATAACAGCAAAGAGTAGCCGCTGTCACTGGTACAGGAAGACTCTCAGGAACAAACGCTGGGGGGTCACTGGGACAGGAATGCTATAGAACGGACAGCGTGTGCTACAGGAAACACACTGTTTAAATAGAGCTGCCCGGCCCGCCTCCTCTGGGAGCTCGAGGAAACAACAACAAACTGCAAACAAGTCCTCAGCAGTCTTCTCCTAACAGATAGGGCAAACTTCCTCCAACTGATACCAATTATGGGGCACTATTCCTCCCAGAAATACTAATGGTGGGGCACTATTCCTCCCACTGATACCAATGATGGGGCACTGTTCCTCCCACTGGTACCAATTATGGGGCACTATTCCTCCCACTGATACCAAGGATTGTCCTATTTACTCCCATTGACCTTCAATGCTTGAGACATTTTTATTCTCACTTTTTATACTTACTGCATCTGGGACATTTTCTACCTCAACTGGCCACAATCCAGCCCTGTTAAAATCAGAAGGACAGTAAACTGGCCTTTTGTTTAGAAAGTTAGCTTTAACCTGTTTTCATATCCATCCAGAACATTTGTAGCAAGTTCTAAGTACTTAAAGTAACATTAAAGTTTTGTTTCCCTTTTAAATAATAAACATGTTATATTTACCTTTGTATGGTTATGCACAGAGCAGCCCCGATCCTCTTTCTGGGGTTCCCCCCCGGGCAGTCCTGTCACCTTCTCTATGGTGAATGCCCCCATAGGAGGTTGCAAAACGTACACTTTACAGTCCTCTTATGGCTGTGTGCCATAAGAGACCTAAGAGATTTACATATAATCATGGTTGGGCTCAGTTTAATTGATACAGCTTCCAAGTCTTTAGTTGTGGTGTCTTCATTCATTTTCTTTTTTTTGCAGGAATTTTTTCCCTTTATTATCCCTGGCAATCCTGCCAGTAACATACTTTCTATCCATTGGTGACAACACGCAGTCACTGTGAATCATCTGGTATTTTTTGCACTCTATATACTGTAATACAATAAAACTCTTTCAACTGTATTATTAACAGAGCAAAAAAGGGCAAATAAAAAGTTTTTTTTCATTTTTAGATTTTAGATTAAAATATAATTTAAAGCTTGAATTAAGTTTTCAAATAAGTATTCTAAAAACCTTCAATATGTTCAACACTCTTTTAATTGTAATGTGGCTAAATGTGAGCTTTGCTAATTGCAGTGATTTACGTTTGACTTGGTAGGGGTCCATGCTGGATCAATGCAGAGAGGCTGCTGCTTTCACATAGACCCCTTTCACACCAGAGCATTTTTCGGGTGCTTTTGCGCTAAAAATAGCGCCTGTAAAGCATCTGAAAAACGACCCCCCCCCCATCCACCCCAGTGTGAAAGCCTGAGTGCTTGCGGGACGGGAAAAAAAGTCCTGCAAGCTGCATCTTTGGGGCGGTGGGGGAGCAGTGTATTCACCACTCCTCCACCGCGTCTGCCCATTGAAATCAATGGGCAGCGCATCTGAAGCGGCTGAAAACCGCTTCGGGAGTGCCGCTAGCTGGCACTTTTAATTCCTTGTGGGGGGGTTAAAAGTGCACCACTGCCTCCCGAACAGCAGTGCCAATAAACAGCGGTAAAGCTCCTCAAATTAGAGGTGTTTCACCGCCAACGCTCGGGCGGCCCTGGTGTGAAAAGGGTCTAAGAAGCCAGTTGTCCCTTATGCAGCTAAATGCCAATGAAGAGGGATTTGGGGCAGGGGTTGAATGTTGAAATATATATATACTGTATATATATATATATATATATATACACACACACACACACACAGTGCCTTGAAAAAGTATTCATACCCCTTGAAATTTTCCACATTTTGTCATGTTACAACCAAAAACGTAAATTTATTTTATTGGGACTTAATGTGATAGACCAACACAAAGTGGCACATAATTGTGAAGTGGAAGGAAAATGATAAATGGTTTCAACATTCTTTTATAAATAAATATCTGAAAAGTGTGACGTGCATTTGTATTCTGTCCCTTTGACTCTGATACCCGTAACTAAAATCTAGTGGAACTAATTGCCTTCAGAAGTCACCTAATCAGTAAATAGAGTCAGTCAACGTGTGTAATTTAATCTCAGTATAAATACAGCTGTTCTGTGAAGCCCTCGGGGGTTTGTTAGAGAACCTTAGTGAACAAACAGCATCATGAAGGCCAAGGAACACACCAGACAGGTCAGGGATAAAGTTGTGGAGAAGTTTAAAGCAGGGTTAGGTTATAAAAAAATATCCCAAGCTTTGAACATCTCACAGAGCACTGTTCAATCCATCATACGAAAATGGAAAGAGTATCGCACAACTGCAAACCTACAGAGACATGGCTGTCCACCTAAACTGACAGGCCGGGCAAGAAGAGTATTAATCAGAGAAGCAGCCAAGAGGCCCAGGGTATCTGGAGGTGCTGCAGAGATACACACTTCAGGTGGGAGAATCTGTCCACAGGACAAAGATTAGTTGTGCACTCCACAAATCTGGCATTTATGGAAGAATGGCAAGAGAAAAAACATAGTCGAAAGAAAGCCATAAGAAGTCCTGTTTGCAGTTTGCGAGAAGCCATGTGGGGGACACAGCAAACATGTGGAGGAAGGTCCTCTGGTCAGATGAGAACAAAATTGAACTTTTTGGCCTAAAAGCAAAATGCTATGTGTGGTGGAAAACTAACACTGCACTTCACCTGAACACCCCATCCCCACTGTGAAACATGGTGGGGGCAGCATCATGTTGTGGGGATGCGTTTCTTCATCAAGGACAGGGAAGCTGGTCAAAATTGATGGGAAGATGGGATGGAGCCAAATACAGGGCAGTCTTAGAAGAAAACCTGTTAGAGTCTGCAAAAGACTTGAGACTGGGTTGGAGGTTCACCTTCCAGCAGGAGAATGACCCTAAACATACAGCCAGAGCTACAATGGAATGGTTTAGATTAAAGCATATCCATGTGCTATAATGGCCCAGTCAAACTCTAGGCCTAAATCCAATTGAGAATCCGTGGCAAGACTTGAAAACTGCTGTACACAGACGCTCTCCATCCAATCTGACAGAGCTTGAGCTATTGTGCAAAGAAGAAATAGCAAAAATGTCACTCCCTAGATGTGCAAAGCTAGTAGAGGGGGGGGGGGGGCTGAATACAAATGCACACCACATTTTCACATATTTATTTGTAAAAAAAATTGAAAACCATTTATAATTCTCTTTCCACTTCACAATTATGTGCCACTTTGTGTTGGTCTATCACATAAACATGGTTGTAATGACAAAATGTGGAACATTTCAAGGGGTGTGAATACTTTTTCAAGGCACTGTATATATATATATATATATATATATATATAGCACAAAAGTGAGCACACCCCCACATTTTTGTAAATATTTTATTATATCTTTTCCAGTGACAACACTGAAGAAATTACACTTTGCTACAATGGAAAGTGGTGAGTGTACAGCTTGTATAACAGTGTAAATTTGCTGTCCCCTCAAAATAACTCAACACACAGCCATTAATGTCTAAACCACTGACAACAAAAATGAGTACAACTCTAAGGGAAAATGTCCAAATTGGGGCCAATTAGTCATTTTCCCTCCCCGGTGTCAGGTGACTTGTTAGTGTTACATGGCCTCAGGTGTGAATGAGGAGCAGGTGTGTTAAATTTGGTTTTATCGCTCTCACTCTCTCATACTGGTCACCGGAAGTTCAACATGGCACCTCCATAGCAAAGAACACTGGGGATCTGAAAAAAAGAATGGTTGCTCTACATAAAGATGGCCTAGGCTATAAGAAGATTGCCAAGACCCTGAAACTGAGCTGCAGCACGGTGGCCCAAGACCATACAGTGGTTTAACAGGACAGGTTCCACTCAGAACAGGCCTTGCCATGGTCGACCAAAGAAGTTGAGTGCACGTGCTCACCGTCATTTGGGAAATAGATGTATGAGTGCTGCCAGCATTGCTGCAGAGGTTAAAGGGGTGGGAGCCTGTCAGTGCTCAGACCATATGCCACACACTGCATCAAATTGATCTGTATGGCTGTCATCCCAGAAGGAAGCCTCTTCTAAAGATGATGCACAAGAAAGCCTGCAAACAGTTTGCTGAAGACAAGCAGACTAAGGAGATGGATTACTGGAGCCATGTCCTGTGGTTTGATGAGACCAAGAAAAACGTATTTGGTTCAGATGGTGTCAAGTGTGTGTGGCGGCAACCAGGTGAGGAGTACAAAGACAAGTGTGTCTTGCCTATAGTCAAGCACAGTGTTGGGAGTGTCATAGTCTGGGGCTGCATGAGTGCTGTCGGCAATGGGGAGCTACAGTTTATTGAGGGAACCATGAATGCCAACATGTACTGTGACATACTGAAGCAGAGCATGATCCCCTCCCTTCAGAGACTGGGCCACAGGGCAGTATTCCAACATGATAACGACCCAAACACACCTCAAAGATGACCACTGCCCTGCTAAAGAAGCTGAGGGTAAAGTTGATGGACTGGCCAAACATGTCTTCAGACCTAAACCCTATTGAGCATCTGTAGGGCATCCTCAAACGGAAGGTGAAGGAGCGCAAAGTCTCTAACATCCACCAGCTCCGTGATGTCGCCATGGAGGAGTGGAAGAGGACTCCAGTGGCAACCTGTGAAGCTCTGGTGAACTCCATGCCCAAGAGGGTTAAGGCAGTGCTGGAAAATAATGGTGGCCACACAAAATATTGACACTTTGGGCCCAATTTAGACATTTTCACCTAGGGGTGTACTCACTTTTGTTGCCAGTGTTTTAGATATTAATGGCTGTGTATTGAGTTATTTTGAGGGGACAGCAAATTTACTCTGTTATACAAGCTGTACACTCACTACTTTACATTGTAGCAAAGTGTCATTTCTTCAGTGTTGTCACATGAAAAAATATAATAAAATAATTATAAAAATGTGAGGTGTGTACTCATTACAATATATATATTGTAACGTTATATGAGGCAAGGTGATCGATGGACGATACATGTCGCCTCGCATGCGTTCATTTGCAATGGACTAAGGTGGAATCCAGGCCGGGTTTTACCAGCCATTTTGGCAGGGTTGGCTCCGGACCAGACTTTGTGGTCCACTGGAGTCCACCATCAGGTGGTTTAAATAATCAGGAGGAGGGCAGAGTTTTGCTCTGGCCTGAGACTCAGGAGCCATCAGCCTGAGAGAGCTGTCATATGGAAGTTTGCTTATGGAATGAGACAAAAGGGTTGCACTGTCTATGTTTTGTGGGTGTCTGGGAGGAGCTAGGAAAAATGGAAATGTTTAATTAGTGCCTGGATGGCGAAGATTTATTTTCTGTTTTGTTTATTTGATTTCCAAATGCAGCCTTTTTAATAAACCTGGCTACAAGTCAGATTTTAAGCAAACCTGCCGATTGGAATGCCTTTTTCTCAGGGAAGGTGATCCCCATTGAGCTAACCCCCACAATATACAGTTGTGCTCATAAGTTTACATACCCTGGCAGAATTTGTGATTTCTTGGCCATTTTTCAGAGAATAGGAATGAGAACACAAAAACATTTCTTTCACTCATGATTAGTGTTTGGCTGAAGCCATTTATTATCAATCAGCTGTGTTTACTCTTTTTAAATCATAATGACAACAAAAACTACCCAAATGATCCTGATCAAAAGTTTACATACCCTGGTGATTTTGGCCTGATAACATGCACACAAGTTGACTCAAAGGAGCTTGAATGGCTATTAACCACTTCAGCCCCGGAAGGATTTCCCCCTTTAGGACCAGAGCACTTTTTGCAATTCGGCACTGCGTCGCTTTAACTGGCAATTGCGCGGTCGTGCGACGTTGTACCCAAACGAAATTTGCATCCTTTTTTACTTACACGGACCTCCATTCTCTCACTGCGGGGGAGCCATCGCGGGTAGCCGGCAGAAATTGAGTCCACTCTACCCGCTCCCAGGCCCCCCCCCCCAAACACAGTGAGAGCATGAGTGCGCCTCCGGCGGCACACGCGCGGTGATGGTGGTTTGCAATAACAAACCACTTTGTCGCCATCACGCTGCGGCGGGAGGTCGGAAAGCTGTCAAAGGTAATCATCCTCATCTGTGATCTGGTTGCTTGTAATTTGTGTATAAAAGGTCAATGAGTTTCTGGACTCCTGACAGACCCTTGCATCTTTCATCCAGTGCTGCATTGACGTTTCTGGATTCTGAGTCATGGGGAAAGCAAAAGAGTTGTCAAAGGATCTGCAGGAAAAGGTAGCTGAAATGTATAAAACAGGAAAGGGATATAAAAAGATATCCAAGGAATTGAGAATACCAATCAGCAGTGTTCAAACTCTAATCAAGAAGTGGAAAATAAGGGGTTCTGTTGAAACCAAACCACGGTCAGGTAGACCAACTAAAATTTCAGCCACAACTGCCAGAAAAATAGTTTGGGATGCAAGAAAAACCCACAAATAACTTAAGGACTCTCTGAAAACATGTGGTGTGGCTGTTTCAAGATGCACAATAAGGAGGCACTTGAAGAAAGATGGGCTGCATGGTCGAGTCACCAGAAGAAAACCTACGCAAATGCCACAAAGTATCCCGCTTACAATATGCCAAACAGCACAGAGACAAGCCTCAAACCTTCTGGCACAAAGTGATTTGGAGTGATGAGACCAAAATTGAGCTTTTTTGGCCACAACTATAAACTCTACATTTGGAGAGGAGTCAACAAGGCCTGTGAAACACGGAGGGGAGGAACGCCGCCGAAGGGCTGTGAAGATGTCCTGGGACGGTGTGTGCTTGCAGAGTTATACAGCCTGTGGAATATGCTCTTTGATTTACTGCATCTGGTAAGAGTCTGCACATTGGGGGGTTACCTCTAAGGCTTTATATATGTGTGAACTTCTTGCAGTTTTAAATATTTTACAAATAAAAAGCTTTAAGGATTTTACACTATGGTGCGATTTTCTTATATTTTATCCTATGTGTGGAGACCCGTCTGAGTGGAGGTTGAGACCAGCTGGTGCATATATAGAAGCACAACACGTGAGTTCTGCTAGTGCATGAGAGTGCCTAGCACACATCTTTTGGTAAGGATTTGTCCTGAGGGACGCTCTTTGATGGTCACGTGGTGTTCGGTGATGGACTTTGAAATATAGACCTCCATATATATATATCTCTTGGGACTCTGCAGACTGGGACACCCTGTTTTCATGACCTTTGTATATAGAAACGGACTTGTTAACATCTTCATATTCTCTACTTTAGCGCTACTGGTTGGCTTGCTGACTATGTGATTTTGCTATATATATATATATATATATATATATATATATATATATATCTTTCTGAAGTGGTGATTTTGTATTTTAAAGTGGTTTTATAAGACTGGAAGAGCAGGGACTTGAGAAAAACTGACCACACTGATGTCACTCTTCTGTCTCATGTCTACACAAAATACAATAGATGCATTTGTTGTGAACTCATTTATATAAAAACTTATCATTTACAAAATATCATTTTTTTACTCTCATGATAATGTTCTCATTAAAATGTTTAATTCACAAATATACATATCATATATATGAGATATTGGTTTTATTTGCATGAAATACTCCCTACTGGTAGCTTTATTCCACGTCATTTACCTTCACCATAAATGGCTCCATTATACTTCCCTTAATAGACATTCCATAAAATCTAAATTTTGCCAGTCAAATGTGAGAGGTATTTCATTTGTCAGTATAGTCAAATTTTTTTTCAAGTTGGGATAGTACGGGGAAAGTTTAAAACCCCTGTCAAGTTTTTATTGCTGTCCGTTTCCTTAGTGTGGAGATTCTCCCTCTCTATTTGTCCTGATGTCTCTTTTAACCAAATCAGTAAGTGAAGGGAAATCCAAAATTTTATAGTTGTCACGAGAACAAGAAGTGAGGCTAAACCTTCCAGTGAGGCCACCTGTTACAGTGGCAACTGTCTTAAAAGGGAATTTTCCTAATTTTGAGGAATTTTCCTCTCACTTTCTGTTGTATCTCCAGGACAGGAAATGAAGGGGACCATACATTTTACAACAAATCTCCCCAAAATACTTCTACTGCACATTAACGTAACTCTGTCATTTAATTAAAAAAATGAAACAACGTCATCCCTGCAACAACAAAATGAATAATTAACTTTTCTACTACCCTCACCTATGAATGATGCTGCATTGATGATCTAAACTTGCTGATCTTTGGCATCTGACACATTTTTGTGTGTGTTAGGTGCCTAGTCCCCTGCTAAAGTGTCTGCAAGTATCTTTAAGAAATACAATGCAACAACAATATTGTTAAATTGGATTTACTACATGACCTTTGGTCTACATATAACATCAGCTAAGCAACTTCAAAACTTAAAAAACTTAAAAAAAAACTCTTTTAAATCAAATGTATTCCTATATTAACTCTAGTCAGTCCTATATAATTCCTTTCTCCCATCTCCCCTTAGTTTTCATTTATGTATTTATTTATTTGTTATTTCTATTTTTTACCATCAATATTTAAACTCTTTTTCTTCATTACACTTTTGTCCTTTGAGTTAATTTTTTCAGTGTCATATTAATAAAATACGCCAAACTAAAAAAAAAGTTTTTATTTCATTTATAAACAGCTTTGTCTTGCTTCATATTTTAGCGTCATTATAAATAATGTTGCAATTATTTATACATTGCTTTGTGCAGTTCACTCTGATATTTATACCATATAAGAAAGTGCTTATAAGATGATAGATAGATAGACAGATAGATAGATAGATAGATAGATAGATAGATAGATAGACAGACAGACAGACAGACAGACAGACAGACAGACAGACAGACAGATAGATAGATAGAATAAAGCCTTTATTTACTTTTTTACCTTTAGGAACCCCTGCCTAAAATTATTATACCTACAGATCACAATACCATGCTTTATCAATAGATTGTATAAATTTTATATAAAAGATTAACGAATCTGGCATATCTAAATTATTAAACACTCAGGACAAATCATTTTTAACACCCACCTTCTGTATATGATACAATCATTTTTTAGTAATAATTTAAAAAATAATACTAATAACAGAAAAGAAAGGCAGTCAAAATTTTGGTATGGCCCTAATATGAGTGGTTACACATTAAACCAAAACATTACCATACATTGCTGTGTGATGCCATGGAAAAAAATATCACAGATGCATTTTTTAGCTCTGGTAGCCCATTCAAATGATTAGGCTGCCTTACCACAACGCACATGAATGTACATATAGAGCATCGAACCAAACAGATGTAATATTTTATGTGAGACAGCTAGTAACCAGTGCTCTCCTATGGCAAACAATGTGTGTGTGTTATGTATTTATTAAGGTATGTGCAGGATGCAATTCCTTCTACATTCTACCTGGAAAAGGCATGTTCCAGACTTGAATGAAAAATTTAAGAGCACGTAAATTTTGTTACTCCAAACAAGACAGTACACCTCAGCCTCTTCCAAGCATAACATACAGTTTGATAATCAAACACATTTTTTACACTGGGAACAAGTACAGGTCCAGGATTTTGCTTTTCTTAGCAAGGGCAATACATGAAATGCAGTACAATAAAGTAAAATGTCAACCTTCATTAATATTTTAATGGTTCATGACCTATCAAGCTGCTTATTTGTCTGGTTGTATTTTTGCCATGTGTTTTGTTTTACCTGTTTCATTGCATGCACATGAGAAGTAGATGACTGGTTTAATAAGTCTGGTATTAGAAGAGATTTTCTATTTAATAGACCTCCCAGGAAGAAATTGATATTTTATCAGTCAAGAATCTCTTGTATCATTCAGCCAATTTCATTAGATAGTAAAGTCCTTAGACTACACCCGGTATTGGCATACCTATGGGCAAAATGGGCAGAATTGTATCAAGATGTATGGTACTGTCTTTGTACCTTCAGTTAATGACCTATTGACATCTACAGTATTGACAAAATATAATGGAAATCATGGAAAATGTACACAGAGTGCATTTGTGTTTGGTTATCTTCTAACCACATGAAAATATCCTAGGACATGTGAAGTAATCCTGCCAATCCACCAAAAATATACTTATGGTTTTAGTATTTGCGAACAAAGGCAGACAATCAACCCATCCATTATAGAATAAAACATTGGCAGTAATAGGGATATTTAGTGAACCCGCATACAGCTTAATGAAGGCATACACTGAACTGGTGGTTAGACATCCAACACATAAATCCTCCAAAATGGCAAAGATAGCTGCTCACCATAAAAGCCAATGTAAGTTTATTGAAACCAAAAGAATGATTAAGCTCATTTGGTGGAGTGAAACGTGGTAAGGTAGCTTTCACACAAGATGGACTTTGCTGGACTTCAGCATTTTAGCAAAGGGGGCAGGGGGGCACATTGCATGGTGTGCAAAGTCTTCTTTAAAGCAGAGTTCCACCCAACTTTACTACTAGGTCTTAAACTAAAGACCACCCTCCACCCCTTGTTTTTGGATATATATATTTTTTATTTTTTCTTCTTACCTTTTATAAAGTACAAAGGTGTACTTCCGTTCCAGCCTCGCTGCGGTTAGGTACGGCATTTTCTCTTCTGCCTCAAACCCTCCCCCCCCACTGCCTTCTGGGACCTGTGTGTGTCCCAGAAGATGATGGGGGCCATTCAGACAGTGCAGCGCAGAAGGCTCCACTGCCGGTTTACCTTAGTTGCAATAGCGGCGCCTGCAGGCCAGCCAATGGACGAATTGGCCTCGGGTGCCAACATCATGGGCTCCCTTGAGGTAAGTGTCCTTATTAAAAGTCAGCAGCTACAGTATTTGTAGTTACCAACTTTTAAAAAAAATTTTTTTGAGGCTGGATCTCCGGTTTAAGAAAATATTTTTTCCAGTTTCGAATAGAGTGGGGTAGGTTTAGAACAGGGGTAGGCAACCTTTGAGAAGTGGAGATCCTCCTGAACAAAATAAAAGAGATCAATCACTGGGGTTCAGCACCCTTTATTTTTAAGAAATTAACTAGCAAGGCCTAATTAAATAGTAAGGAAAACTTAGAAAAATGTATTAAAACAAATTTCAGGCAGTAGGGCAGAGGATGGTGTCAGTAAAGCAGTGGACGGTGTCAGTAGGGTAGTAGACAATATCATAAGAGCAGTGGATAATGTCAGTAGAGAAATGGACTGTGTCAGTAGGGCAGTGGACAGTGCTAATAGGGCAGAAGATGTGTCAGTAGAGCAGTGGATGGTATCAGCAGGGCAGTGGTTGGTGTCAGTAGGTCAGTGGACAATATCATTAGAGCAGTGGACAATGTCAGTAGAGCAATGGACAGTGTCAGTAGGGCTATCGACTGTGTTAGTAGGGCATTGGATGGTCAGTAGAGCAGTGGACGATGTCGGTAGGGCAGTGGGCATTATGAGTAGAGCAGTGGACAGTGTCATTAGGGCAGTGGACGATGTCAGTAGAGCAATGGACTGTGTCAGTAGGGCAGTGGACGATGTCAGTAGGGCAGTGGATGGTGTCAGTAGAGCAGTGGTCGATGTCAGCAGAGCAGTGGACGGCATCAGCAGGGCAGTGGATGGTGTCAGTAGGGCAGTGGATGGTGTCAGTAGGGCAGTGGATATTATCATTAGAGCAGTGGATGGTGTCAGTAGAGCAGTGGACGGTGTCAGTAGAGCATTGGACAGTGTCGGTAGAGCAGTGGACGATGTCAGTAGAGCAGTGGACGGTGTCAGTAGAGCAGTGGACGATGTCAGTAGAGCAGTAAATGGTATCAACAGGGCAGTGGATGGTGTCAGTAGGGCAGTAGACAATATCATTAGAGCAGCGGACAATGTCAGTAGAGTAATGGACTGTGTCATTAGAGCAGTGGTTGGTGTCAGTAGAGCAGTGGACGTTGTCAGTAGAGCAGTGGACGATGTCAGTAGAGCAGTGAACGGTATCAGTAGGGCAGTGGATGGTGTTAGTAGGGCAGTGGATGGTATCAATAGAGCAGTGGACATTATCAGTAGAGCAGTGGACGGTGTCAGTAGGACAGAGGATGGTGTCAGTAGGGCAGAGGATGATGTCAGTAGGGCATAGGATGGTGTCAGTAGGGCAGTGGATGGTGTCAATAGGGCAGTGGACTGTGTCAGTAGGGCAGTGGACGGTGTCAGCAGGGCAGTGGATGGTGTCAGTAGTGCAGTGGATGGTGTCAGTAGGGCAGAGTTTGGTTTCAGACTTCTGCCTCTTAAGGCGGGCGCATGTTTGATGCTGTGGGGACAGCGGGTTGGCAAGCCAAAGATGTGGTCTACCAGTCACCTGACCGCGGTCGACTGGCTGATCGTGATCGACTGGTTGCTGACCAATGGCTTAGAACCTTTGTCAGGTTTTAATTGCTGTTTGCCTCTGCTAGGGAGATTCATTGTCTCTAGTTGTCCTGGCAACCACTGTCAAAGCCAGTTTTCCTAGTGAGTTGTCACCAGAACAGGAATATAACATAAATCTTCCAGTGGAAGTTAAGACTAGCTAAGGCAAGGTATCCTTCACTTTCATATCACTTCCTGTTGGGTTCAGGTTAGGAAGTGCAGAGAAATCTTCCAAATAGAACATAGGTGGAAAAATACCCAAACATTACCTACTCTATCCAAAATGGAAAAATGTTTGGGCTGTTAGATTTGCATTAATTAAAGTGTTTTTTTTTTTCTTTATAAAAATAACAAACATGCCTATACTTACTATTGCACAGAGCAGCCCCGATCCTCTTCTTCTGGGGTCCTCTGCACATTGATGGATCGGATGGGCTCAGGTAAGGAAAAGGGGAGTCTTGGGTGGAACTTCAGCACAGAAGGTTTTTCGCCTTAACACATAGAATGCATTAAGGTGAAAAACCTTAACGCGAACCTTCAGTCTTTTTTTCAACTTTCCATCTATTAAATCTTCTTCTGCCCTTGTTGTTTTAACTTTGCATAGTAAAACATTTTTTTCTGCCAGTAAATACCTTACACTGCCCACTTCCTGTTTCTTGTCTGGTCATTAGCCTAGGCTTATGACATCATGCACAGCTCTCTCTCTCTCAATCTTGTGAGAGTTTGACAGGTACGGAAGGGGGATGAGTCATAAGAGGGCAAATGAGAGCTGCAGAGCTGGGGGTGTGCCTCTGTGTGCCTGTGTAAACACAGAAAGTGAACAGGCAGCAGCTTCAGCTGCCCGCAGTTAAAATGGATGCAGCCAGACTCAGTGGAGGGAGATCACTGCAGCATATTTAGCAAGTACAGAATCACAGTATATATAAAATAATATGCAAAGTGGTTGTAGGGAACCTCCAGAATGGCAAAGATGTTTTATTACAAATTATGTGAGCAGACTGCAGTTCCTCTTTAAGGCTTTAGAACCACTTTAACATAAATGCCCTTGTAGCATCAACTGCAGGAAATGATAGACAGCTATCTATAAAAGGGCTTACTCTTCTAGTTCACAATTTTCTAAGAAATACATCTTAAAGCTGATCTCCATGCTACTGTCTCAGCTACATACAGTATACAGCGCTGTGTTCCTGGAACAAGATTGAGTTGGGCTGGGCACTATTTAGCCATTTATAGGCGTTATATCCTATGAATGAATATAAAGCTTCCTCTGATTGGCTAAGGTGGAGAGG
>BLSH010430183.1:1314796-1327704 GCA_018402905.1 Glandirana rugosa
CCCGTGATATGTGTCACGTTTCATGTGTTTTCTCCGTGGTACCACGTTTAGTAGTCGTGTATGGTTGTGTGTAAGCGACTGTATAAACGACACCAAACTTGGATGGGATTCCGATGTACATGAAACCGGTACGGATTTGCATTGAGAGGACAGTCAGCTTTTTTCAATTTACACAAATCGCGAACCTCAAGTAACCGGCCTCATAAACGGTAACTTTACTTATTTACGGGTTCGCTATTTGTGCTGATCGCGAATCCGCGTAAAGGTACACAAAAACGGCGGAAATCATGTACTCTGCTGCTCCTAAACATGGGTTTAACAAGCTCCAGAACTCAACTCAATAAAAGCCTATGTGTACACATACGCTTTTGTCAGGGTTTAGGAGCAGCAGATATAGGGGAAGTTAAACATCCCTCTCCTGAACCCAGAAGAATGAAGTTCAGAAGAGGAATGTTTTGGCAAAAAAACGCCAAAGGCGGCAAAAACACATGGAAATGCGCCTAAGCGCTAGTCGTGTTTATCGCTTGGGCATTTATTCATTTCAATGGCAAATACTCCGGCCAATGAACTCCAAGCGCTAAACACATTTAACTTTTTTCGACTGACAGGAGAGTTACGTTTAGGCATGGCCAAAGTACATGTAGCCTTAGGGTAGGTTCAAACCACAGCAAATATGTCAGCGAATGTGTGTTGGTATGTGCTGATGATTTGCACCATGGTGCCTCTTTTGTGTACTTTGCACTGTGTATAGTGCCCTGGAGGGTTTTTTATTCTTTTTTTACCTTATACACAATGCACCACATTGTGTTGTGTTGTGGCCCCTTCCAATGCGTTGCAGTGCAATATAAAGCTGCCTGCCTCATTTTATTTTTTACAGCGCCCACCAACACAACACATTGGCGTGAACAGTCACATTACAAAACATAGCTTTGTGACTTGTCAATGAGCCTGAACTGCATTGACCAATGCATGTGATGTGAATCAGCCCTTAGATCAGGGTTTCTCAACCAGGGTTCTGTGGAACCCTAGGGTTCCTCCAGAGGTTGCAAGGGGTTCCTTGAGCAATGGTCAATTTCTATTCCCAATGACATTATTAATCTTTTTAGCTATCTGTCAGCCTGCATTCACATAGGGGTGACCTGACTTCGGCGCAACTTCCCTAGGCAATTTCAGCTCGACTTCCAGCGCAACTTCAAGGACCTCAGGTAACTTTACAACACAACTTTTGCCAGGTGACTTTACCTTGACCAATCAGAAAAGGGAGGGAGGGGGCTGCCAAAAAATAAATTCTATTCTTTTAACTGTAAAGTCGCTTCCATGTAGATGGGGATCTGACTTAGAGGCGACTTCTATTGAATCCTATGGGCACAAGTCAGATAGAAGTCACCTAGAAGTAGTACAGGAACCTTTTCAGAAGTCGCCTTGAAGTCGGAGCGACTTCAGTCGTGTATATTAAGACGGCTCCCATTCATTTCAATGGGATTTCAAATGTCAAGCGACTTGGGGTGACTTGAGGCAACTCAAGTCGGATCACAAGTCGCCCCTGTGTGAACGGGCACTAAGGGGTAATTCTTCCCAATGACCACAAGTGTAAGGAGAATTCTTCTCATTGACCATAATACTAATGTATCATGAGTTGTACATTTTTAATTTTTAGCAGGGCTTCCCCAAGACCGGAGAAATATTTCAAGGGTTCCTCGATGTTGAAAAGGTTGAGAAAGGCTGCCTTAGATAGTTTAGCTTTCCAGCAACTCTATTTAACTTGGGTGGACTGACCCTTTGGATCTGGATGGACTGACCTTTAAAATGTAAATAAAGCTTAGCGATGTTCTTTTAAAGATATCAGATTTCTGATCCCTAGAGGGAGGGGTATTTGGCTGTACACATAGGCGTTATCTGCCAGTAAAGTCTAAAATGGGTATTTCGGACCTTGCGTTGCACTCTATGAGTGTTCAGAACAAAACACACATTTCCTGAGCTAGACTTAAGCCTCGTACACACGGGACGACGATCGTGCTTACGACCGTGTTGAATCGTACGTTGACGGTCGTATGTAGCCTACTGACATGCACACGACGGTCGTACCTACAACTTGCGGCCGGCCGAACGTGATGACGCGAACGAGCGTATAATGAGGAAGTAGCGTAACCTTTTGGGCTCCTTTCTAATTTCATGTTAGTTGAAAGTGGACTTGGCGCATGCGTGTTTAGCACAATACAACTTTGTTGAACACAGCTGCTCTACACACGACTCAACAGTCGTATGCGAGCTTGTTGACACGACCAAGTTTTCTAGTCTGCCCATACAACTCCCACGAACGACCGTCGTACGTTCAACTGTTGAAAGCACCGCCACAGACGGTCAATTCTGCATGCAACGGTCGTGAGTACGACGTGTTGAACACGATCGTCGTCCCGTGTGTACGAGGCATTAGAGAATTTCATCCAATAAAGTGCCCTTCCTATATGACATCAGTACCAAGGACACCGACCTGTAAGGCCTCAATTTTAAACCTGGTTAATAAAACTATTTTTCGCTCAATTCGTTCTTAAATGAATTTATATAATATCATACTGTTCTTGTTTTGTATCTTACAGATAAATAAACACACAAAGTGTATAGCTGTAACTGAAAAAGAAGCAAAACAAACAAAAATGACATAAACATTGACTATTTAAATAAAAAAAAACATTTTTGTGTGCCTGTGAGTTGCATACATTAAAAGCAGTAGTAAAGTAGTATCATAGTTACCATGGAAAAATAGTGGATTTTTTACCTTCTATGTGCTGTCTGGGTTTACTGAACACTGTTCTGACATTATGATGACCTAGAACCCTTTTAATGAGATCTGGTAGTCACTAGCACCCACATAAAAATAAACACATTCAGCCAAAACCTATGGCAAGTATGGTGTTGCAGTGAAGGGGTTAAAAAATAACAGCAGATCCCCCCCTCTTGTACCGCATAGCGGCCAACACAACAATGCAGTGGAATGTGGAGCCCAGCCCTTTTCTGCTCAAAGTGTTAAGTGCATTTTGAATTCTGTACAGATTTTTAAAGGCTTATTAGAAGTGAGTGTCCCCACTATAGTAGCAATACACAGCATTTCTGTCCAGCACTGCGCAGGTTAAACGTCCTCCACAGTTAGGTCACATTGTGCGTTAGCAGCTGGCCTAGGAAGGATCATCTATTTATGAATGAGAACAAGAGGCCAGGAATAATTGAAGACTTGTCTTGTTCCATCCCATGCTGCTTCTTTGAATCTGGCATCTACATATTGCACAGTACAGAGAGAACATTAGCAGGCACATAATGCAGCTGCCAAACTGTTTACATTGAAAAGCTAATCCCAGAGCAGATGACCCCAAAAAAAAAAAAAAAAAAAGACAAAGCATAAATGACACAGGCATCAGGAATTACAAAATAAGTTACTGGTTCATGTCCCATCCGTTCATTTGCAATATCCTAACTAAATCCAACTATTTTAATGCCCCTTAGGAGATTGCAGACAATTAAAGATGCATCCACTCTTCTGGAAATACAGCTATCCTAGAAAGTGCTTATTCAAGAGATTCAGCTGACAGCATTAGGGAAGGGACTGCGGAATTACCATGCTGTGATGCTTTTTTTTTCCACCAGGAAAACAAAGCCAAATATTAAAAGAAAAATATATGTAAAATGTGTCTTTGGGATGAGCTATGTGCAAAGGTTATATAACCCAATCCATATGAGCTGCTAGGACGCTATAGATAAACCAGCGTTATCTCAAATCTGTCAGAGATGTGCAAATGTGGCAACAGTATTTATGCAAGAGATTTAACCTGCAGAAGATCAGAGTAACAGACATGTACAGCTGCCTGGAACAATGCAATAAACGGGCAATGGTGCACATAACAGCATCAGGGCAACCAACCACAAATTATTATTATTATACAGGATTTATATAGCGCCGACAGTTTGCGCAGCACTTTACAATATTAGGGCAGACAGTACGATTACAATATAATTCAATACAGGAGGAATCAGAGGGCCTCCAATGGGCTTCCAATAGTCTACCCACCTAAAGCTGGTTGCTATGGGCTACTGTACACGATTGCTTTTGCAATGAATTATTAACCAGCCAGCCCAGATATACAAGAGGTAGCATTCTGGTACACAGAGTCTAAAAGGAATCTCTGCCAACAAATTATTAATACTCATTTGATAGAGGGATAAAAGGCTAAGCGACTACAGAGAGAATGTTTTCCGTTTGTTGAATAGGTGAAGAGTGAATGCATCTTTAAATAATTTAGTTCTAACCTATCCTAAGTCTGCCGGGGCACAACCAATTCTGCCATAGTACCATGGACACAATAACTATTGACAATCACAGGGGATTGCAAACTATAATAAATAAAAACGACTGGTGGTCTCTTCTAATCTGATGCATAAAAAGGGTCCCGTAATCAGTAGTTGGACCTGGTAATAATACAAATAAGACATCAACAGTAGCAGCCTGCTTGTGAATTCAATAAATATGATTATGCAAGCCCTCAAAGTTTTTCAGCAGAGACCTGCTCTCCAATGTGTATTGCAATAGGTAATGCCTGTATAGCAGCCATTCTCAACCAGAGTCCCATGGAACTCTAGGGTTCCTCCAGAGGTTGTAGGGAGTTCCTTCAGCTGTGGCTAATTGACCTCCCATCTGATGGTGCCTGCATAGTTCCAGGGCCAACACCACTTGGCAGAGCCAGCTACACGACCCCAATGATCTTTTTAGCTGTCTGTAAAGTTGGCCATACACCAGTAAAATTTTGGTTTTCAGAATGTTCATTCAGTGTTCTAATGGTTAGGTTAGCCAGGTTAAATCAACATGCATTTTCAATTGTGAAGCAGCAGGATGGAACTTTTTTTTTCAAAAGATATTCTAACAGTGAATGTTTTTTTGTTGGTAAAAAATCATATATATTGTGATGAAGCCTGTTTATTAGGTCTTGGATTCCATTTAAAAAGCAACTTTAGATCACAGTTCCGGGGCTTTCAAAGGAAATGAGCTGACTCAATGATGCCAAGAAAGAATGTTTATAAACAATTTTTTTGAATGAAAATCTCACGGTGTATGTCCGGCTTAAGGGTGGTATTCTGACCACCACTCTAAGGGTTTCATTCTCCCTACTGACCACCAATGTAAGAGGCATTTTTCCCATTGACCCCCAAAGAAGTGGTTTCCATTAATCCCCAATGAAGTGTTTTTTTTTCCATTGACCCACAATGAATTGGTTTCCCCATTGACCCCTCATGAATTGGTTTCCCCATTGACCCTTCATGAATTGGTTTCCCCATTGACCCCCAATTGAGTGGTTTCCCATTAACCCTAGATAACTCCGTTTCTCATTGACCCTTGATGAATTGGTTTTCCCATTAACCCCTGATGAACTGGTTTCCCCTTTGACCCCTGATAAATTGGTTTTCCTGATTGACCCCCTGATGGATTGATTTTCCCACTGACCCCCAACAAAATGGTTTTACCCATTGACCCCTGAAGAATTGATTTTCCCATTGACCCCCAATAAATTGGTTTTCCCACTGACCCCCCAATGAATTATTTTTTTTAGATAACCCCTGATGAACTGGCTTTCCCCATTGACCCCTGATAAATTGGTTTTCCAATTGATCCCCAATTAATTGGTTTCCCACTGACCCCCAATAAACTGGTTTTCCCATTAACCTCTGATGAATTAATTTTTCAGTTAACCCCTTATGACTTGGCTTTTCCATTGGCTCCGGATGAATTGATTTTCCCATTGACCAACAACACAATGGTTTTATCCATTGACCCTTGAAGAATTACTTTTCCCATTGACCCCCCGATAAATTGGTTTTCCCACTGACCCCCCAATGAATTAATTTTTCAGTTAACCCCTGATGAACTGGCTTTCTCATTGACCCCTGATAAATTGGTTTTCCAATTGATCCCCAATAAATTGGTTTCCCGTTGACCTCTGATGAATGGATTTTTCAGTTAACCGCTTACGAATTGGCTTTTCTCTTGACCCCTGATGAATTCATTTTTCATTTAACCCATAAACCTGCAAATGATTTTAGGGGTTCCCCTGGAGTGAGAAGGTTGAGAAAGGCTGCCTTATAGTAATAAGCCCAGTGGGCGGGCATGTTGCACCCCGGCAGGACTCAGCACCCTAGTTTAGTCCTGTTTGGAGCTGGCCAGTCCTTTCAGATACTTTCTGACTACAAAGCCCAGGCATACAGTGAGAAGCACCATGTAGCCAATGGTCCCCTGCACAGTAGGGGAGGTGTGAGGAGCTTTGAGGAACTGTTCTAAGCCCTGCTCCACATAGTGCATTTGATCATAAATACTAAGGAAGGTGAAGATATGGAAGAGCTGGTGGCTGTGTCCTATAATGTCAAACAATCCTGGCTGGATCCTCTCCGGGAGCTTACTGATATTGAAGAAGGCGGCCACCAGCAGCCAGAAATATCTCCGGTAAAAATAGATGAAGAGAGTGGGGTTCTTCCCCCCTAGGTCAAAGAGCAGGCTCTCGATCATCACCGGGCAGGCCATGCTGAGGGGCATAGCGAAGACAAAGGTTCGGATGGCAAAGGGGTACAAGCAATCCTCCGATCGGCTCTTGCAGCATGCCACGGTGCATGTCACTGCCAGGACGAATGCCACCGGCAGCACGAGCTCGCTGTACAGCCCCATCAGCATGCTGTAGTCCACCCGGTGCCAGCCCAGGCTCGCCAGGTACGGGGTCATGACGCTGGGGTCCAGTAGGCTGAGCCTGGGCAGCAGGTAGTAGGAGTAAGCCACGGTGCTGGCGAAGCCGTAGTAGCTGATAGAGGCATAGTCCAGGAAGAAGAAGGCTGCACGCAGGCGCAGGGAGCGGCAGCTGAACACATGGGCTGTACAACTCATGGCAAATGTCAGCAGCACTCCGGAGGCGTAGCACCATAGTGGCAGCAGCGCCGGGTGGGTGAAGGGCAGCTCGCTGGACAGGAAGAACACCTGCGAGAACTTACTGACGAACAGAACCAGAGGGATGAAATGGGTCCAGAAATTCAGAGTCTCATTAGTGGGCTGGAAGATGGAGGCCAGGCACTCCTGGGCGGTCAGGTGAAGCCTCCGGTAACCGGAGAGGATGAAACACTCCACGAAATCATCCGGTACCTCGTCCCAGCGTAGGAGGGAGGACGGCTCCCTGTCCCGGGAGAAGCTCTGCAGGGGCATCATCGGGGGAGGCCGGTGTAGGCGGGGGGGTGTCCGGTGTATGGGGGTGGGGGGAGCCCGGTGTATGGGGGTGGGGGGAGCCCGGTATACGGGAGGTGCCGGCTCCGATCCTCCTCGCTGAGCTGCCAGCAGAGCTCTGCTCCTTCAGCATCAATGCAGCACAAGCTCCCTCCGCTAATGTACTGCCTGCACTGTGCTCAGCATCGCGGTAATTCAAAGCCCGGAGGAGTTCATCCTCTGCTCTGCTGTGATCGCACACAGCTCTTTAGCCTGCTCAGCCCTCCCAGGATCTCTCAATGGATCACCTCCATCCACAGCCTGCACACAATGGAGGCGAGGGAGGGGGTCCTGACCTTCAAGGCTCTCACACATCACACCGACCATTCACTGCCACTGTCAACTGATAGCTGGCATCGAATGAACACCCAGGAGATGGGGGTGATAGGGTTACCTGCCAGAGATAGACATGTGGGGTCACCACCTCCTACTATTACACCAATCAGAATGCATTACTAACCCCAGTGTCACATAGGAGCAGATCTGTCTTTTCTGATGATTACATTAACATTAGAGATATTACAATCATCATACATTTACATTATAGACTGCTATTACATATAGATAATCCACTGATCAAAGACTGATAATGATTTCAGTTTATAAACTCATCATAGCATGATAATACCTATAGATAATCCACTGATCAAAGACTGATAATGATTTCAGTTTATAAACTGATCATAGAATGATAATACATATAGATAATCCACTGATCACAGACTGATCATAGAATGATAATACATATGAATAATCGATTGATGACTGAATTACAGACTCATCATAGACTGATCATAGAATGATAATATATTTATATAATAGCCTGATCATAGAATGATAATATATTTATATAATAGCCTGATCATAGAATGATAATACATTTATATAATAGCCTGATTATAGACTGATCATAGAATGATAATACATTTATATAATAGCCTGATCATAGACTGATTATAGACTGATTATAGAATGATCATAGACTGATTACAGACTGATCATAGAATGATAATACATTTATATAATAGCCTGATCATAGACTGATTATAGACTGATTATAGAATGATAATACATTTATATAATAGCCTGAGCATAGAATGATAATACATATAGATAATCAACTGATCACAGACTGATCATAGACTGATAATACATTTATATAATAGTCTGATCATAGACTGATTACAGACTAATCATAGAATGATAATACATTTATATAATAGCCTGATCATAGACTGATTATAGACTGATTATAGAATGATAATATATTTATATAATAGCCTGATCATAAAATGATAATACATATAGATAATCGACTGATCACAGACTGATCATAGAATGATAATACATATGAATAATCGATTGATGACTGATCATAGAATGACAATAGATTTAGATAATAGCCTGATTACAGACTCATCATAGAATGATAATACATTTATATAATAGCCTGATCATAGAATGATAAAACATTTATATAATAGCCTGATTATAGACTGATCATAGAATGATAATACATTTATATAATAGCCTAATTATAGACTGATCATAGACTGATCACAGACTAATCATAGAATGATAATACATTTATATAATAGCCTGATCATAGAATGATAAAACATTTATATAATAGCCTGATTATAGACTGATTACAGACTGACCATAGAATGATAATACATTTATATAATAGCCTGATCATAGAATGATAAAACATTTATATAATAGCCTGATTATAGACTGATTATAGACTGATCATAGACTGATTACAGACTGATCATAGAACGATAATACATTTAGATCATAGACTACTAGTGATTTCAGAATATAGACTGATCATAGACAACTAAAAATTTCAGATTATACACTGATCATAGAATCATAACACATTTTGATAATAGACTGATCATTGAATGATTATACATTTAAATTATTGACTGATTATACAGAAGAAAAAAGAGTCGTTTCCAGCGCTAGAGGACCTTCAGAGTGATAGGCAATCGGAGCATCAAGGGATGAGACACCAAATGTGTGCTGCCCCCCGTGAAACAGGGTCATCCGAAATTAACTAAAAAACAAAACAGAAGGGAGGCGCACGCACCTAGTGCATTAGCATAAAAATTTAATGGAAATATAAAAAAGGTTAAAATTGAATACTCACAAAATCGCAAAATGGCGTCACAAAGCCAAAAAGCCATAATGAGATGATGCAATAAAATGTAAAAGAGCACAAGATGTGGTAGCAGCTAACACGTTTCGGGGGTGCACCCCCTTCCTCAGAGCTGTGAGGAAGGGGGTGCGCCCACGAAACACATTAGCTGCTACCCCACCTTGTGCTCTTTTACATTTTATTGCATCATCTCATTATGGCTTTTTGGCTTTGTGACGCCATTTTGCGATTTTGTGAGTATTCAATTTTAACCTTTTTTATATTTTTTTGGTAATGCAGTAGGTGCGTGTGCCTCCCTTCTGTTTTGTTTTTTATTGACTGATTATAGACTACTTAGATTATAAACTATTAATACATTTAGATTATCAACTGGTCATAGACTACTAATGATTTCAGATTATAGCCTGATCATAGACTACCAATATATTTAGATAATAGACTGGTCATTGAATGATAATACATTTAAATTATTGACTGACCATAGACTACTAATCATTTCAGATTATTGACTGATCAATGACTACTAATACATTTATATAGACTGATCATAGATTGCTAATACATTTAAATTATAGACTGAATTTAAAATGCTAATAAATTTAGATTATAGAATATTAATTATTTTAGATTATAGAATGCTAATGAATTTAGATTATAAATTGATTATAGCATATTAATTGTTTTATATTGTAGATCGATTATAGATTGCTAATACGTTTAGATTCTAGACTGCTTTAGAAACTGATCATAGACTGCTATTGTTTTCTGCTTCTAAAAGACTGTACATTTCAATTCCTATTGAATAGGAATCGTCAGACATCAATCTACCAATGAAAACATTACTGTTCCATGATCAAACATCATCATTGTACTGGCCCCCTCATTCTTTACATACTGACATTGCTGCATCAAATCTTGTGCTAAGCTCTTTGCATAGGATTAGATTTCATGTTTCAAGGTCAAGCTTAGGACAGATGGAGCAGACATTTTGATTATGTTAAAACACTTTGCTAATGAAATCACCCTGTGAC
This sequence comes from Glandirana rugosa, assembly GCA_018402905.1. Classification (NCBI taxonomy): domain Eukaryota; kingdom Metazoa; phylum Chordata; class Amphibia; order Anura; family Ranidae; genus Glandirana; species Glandirana rugosa. The sequence continues at coordinate 1,325,277 of BLSH010430183.1, forward strand.
CCGGAAAATGACAGCACCGCTTTAATATTTAGGTACTCCAAACCTTGCACACTGTAGTTTTAAATTATCATCTGGTTTCTGGACATACTTTTCCATAAATAAAAGCTTTGGATACTGTATATCCACCAGTGCATGCTGGGAAATCCTTTATGCCCAATCTTCCTGTATACTTAAAGTGGTTGTAAAGCCTCATTATTTTTTTATTAAAATAAAATATATGTTATATTTACCTGCCCTGTGCAATGGTATTGCACAGAGCAGTCCATTACCTCTTCTGAAGTCTCCTGGTGGTGCTGTTCACTCCTTTTTCCTGCAGGTGCCCCTATAGCAAGCCATGTGCTATTGGGCCCCTGTGCGGGTGCTCTCCCAAGTCGGGCTGTGTGCATCCATAGACATACACAGCTCTAGTAAGCCCCACTCCCATTCCTTTTTCACAGGAACCAGCACCTCTTGTGAGACAAGGAAGTGAAGGGAGAGGACCTGCAACCAGGACAGTGCTGGATTGCTGACAGGACTCAGGTGAGTGTGTGTGTAGGGGAGGGGGTTAAGTGGAACAGTGGGGTTAGCGGGAGGTTTTTACCTTAATGCAAGAAACCCATTAAGGTAAAAAAAAAAAACTAGACCATAGAACCACTTTAATATTTGGTGTGTTCAATGTCTATTACTTTTGCCGCACAATGCCTACATTTTTTATAGGATTTGAATTTCAAGCAAGCAGCACATCAAACCAGTGACTTGCACTACAGTGGTAGTACAGCTTGGTCTATAACACATCCCTAGCTTCATGACTGGACAAAGAATGAGCAGCAGCACACTGATGAGTCATCACTCTGTTCTCTCTCCTCCTGTCAGTATGTTCATTGTTAAAAACATATATACTTTCTCTTGTAAAAACAGTATTTTTTTTCATACATTTAGACAAAAATATGTCACACAAGGCAGACAGGGCACACTGTGTGACTAAGGGTCTAGTCACACCAGGTGGGTGGCTATACCAGTGCACTCCTACCACAAGACAAGGCAAAATGCCTTGTCTCCTACCCGGCCAGTTCATACCACTGCGTTGAGCTGAAAAAAGGTGCGTCAGACTTCAAAGTTCATTTAAAGTGATATTAAAGCTAAAGACATTTTTTTATATTAATACATTCCTTGCATTAAAGCGGAGTTCCATCTAAAAGTGGAACTTCCGCTTTAAGTACTCCTGAGCCCTGACCCCTCCTATGCCATGTTTGGCATGTAATTATTTGGTTTTGACAGGTACCCAGCTTCCACTTCTGCTCCACGGCCCCCGAGCGGAAGTTCTCCTCTCCCCCTCCCTCCCGACAATCTTCTGGGACACGTCATAAGTCCCAGAAGATTGCCCGGCCGTCAGTGGCGTGGGGATGGGGGCTATAGCCCTGAGGTGGTCCCCAAAAAGCCCGGGTCTTGGAATTCATAAAAATAATTATTAGCTCTGAGCCGTTTACAGGAGTCGGCATGGTGACAAGCAGTCCTTGCAGGGTCCAGACAGGGTCGCGGACTACTTTTATAATAACTTGAGTGACTGCTGTTCTCACCGTCCCTCCCTCACCCGCCCCCAGTGGCAGCTGCTGCTTTTTTTGGGGGGGTGACAAACATCCCCCAAACGGCACCTCACCCCCCCAAACAGCACCTCACCCTCCCCCGAGCGGTACCTCTCCCCCCGTTCTACTGCTGCACTTACCCCATCTAGGCAGGTAGTGTGCAACGGCTCCGTGTCCTCCACGGCAGCTTCCATCATGCCTCCAGGTTCCTAGGCGTCCAATAGGATCGCCTGTGCTTTCAGCCAATCAGGTGACGGGTGCCAAATCCGTTGCCTGATTGGACGGGAGGAGGTCCTGAGTGGTTCTGTCAGCGCTCACAGCCCATTCTATTCTGAAGCCAGAGGCTCTAATAGTGTGCTTCAAAAAAACACTCCAGCCCGCCGCCGCAATAGTAATTCATCCATCCCGGTGACCTGAAAAGGGGCCGGGGGCATGGATGGCGGGCAGAAGGGATAGGGGAGGTGGCATTCCTGCGCCCATAATGGACGGGCACCCCTGCCCGCCCCTATGCAATCGCTCAGCTCCAGTGTCTCTCTTTCTGTTTACTGGAGATGTAGATCTGGCTGGCGTGGCTTCGGTGCCACCCACTCAAGTGTAGAAGTGGTGGAGCCCTACATGTGGAGTGATTTGCAGTGGCCACCCAGCGCGGGAGAACTGCCGGATAAGAACAGGCAGCCGAGGAGGAGGAAGCTCAGCCTCAGAGCTCAGACAAGGCAACATATTTAAGCAGAAAATAATAAGTTAAATTGTAGGTGCTGCTAGTACAATGATGTAATTATATATATATATATATATATATATATATATATATATATATATTATGATCATGTCATTTGAAAACAGTTCTCATTTATATAAGAATGCTG
>BLSH010430183.1:1327714-1351699 GCA_018402905.1 Glandirana rugosa
TATTTACTCTTGACAAAAGTTTACTGTACTAGTATTATATATATATATAGCTGCTAGTACAATGATGTAATAATATATATATATATATATATATATATATATATATATTATGATCATGTCATTTGAAAACAGTTCTCATTTATATAAGAATGCTGACGATTGATGGAAGAATCTATAGAATGGACTAAAGCTGCTCAGTGTATGTCATGAATTTGTTTTATTGGATCATTCAACAGCTTAACAGTAAAATGGCTTTTGTTGTGGGGAGAGTGGACAGAGTGAAGTTTATGCATGCTGCGGTTAGGGCAGCCATGAGAAATTTTACCTTTCACAGCTTCAGGCCTGGGCCCCCACTGCCCCTTAAACCCACCCACTTGTGACAATAGCGAATTAATATTCGCTATTGTCTTCCGGTTTCTCCTTCTGGCCAATCAGGACGGATCGGGTTGGCCTGGGGGAGAAACTGAGGAAGCCATGGAGGGGAGTGCATGGGGGGAGCGTCACCTTGTTGTTTGTTTTTTTTGTTTTAATTAACTTTTTACAGTTTTTTTTGGGGGGGGGGGGGGTCTTTGGTGAGATAGCAGAGATCTAAACAGACCCCCATATCTCTTATTTTGAGACGGAGAAAGGGACTGAAGATAGTACCCTTTCTCTGCAGCACTTCACCTCAACGAATGAGGAATTTCTCATTCATTGATAAAATGACAGACTGATACATAACAACTCTCATGGTTTACTCTGATCAGCTGTCAGGGGGACATATTGCAATGATCTTAATGATCGCTGCTTGTGTCCACTGTGCTATGGTGGGGGCTTGGTAAACACATGTTTACCAAGCCCCAACTTCACCCGCACCGCCTCCTCCCCTCCCCTCCCCCTGCCACGATCCCCAGCCTGTCAGCTCAATGAAGAATCTGCAGGCTGCAGGAGGGATGGGGGGCTGACTGGTGGGGGGGACACATCTGGATCCCCCAAAACCCCAACTTCACCCCCGCCCACACCGCTCCCCCCTTCAGACCACCAGGATCCCCAGCCTGTCAGCTCAATGAAGAAGCTGCAGGCTCCGGGAGGGGAAGGAGGGATGCTGCCTGGAGCAATGGATGGTGGGTGCGGGGGCCTATATGGGCGTGATCTGAGGGGTGGGGGACATACATCTGGGTCCCCCCAAGCCCCATGCAGCACCTGAAGCGGGGGCAGCAGAGGAGGGATGCCAGCTAATGATGGTAGCTGCAGGGATCGGGTTTGGGGGGGGATCGGTGCTGGGGGTAAAGAAGAGGGTGAAGGGGATAGGAAAGGAGAGGGGGCAGTTTTAGGTGGAAGGGAACGGCAGGAGGTGGAGAGGCAGGGGACAGGGAAGTGGCGGCATGGGGGAGGGGGTGGTCAGTTTTAGGGTTAATAACTCTGATCAGGGGATTGTAATCCGCTGATCAGAGTTATAGACAATGTTGATATAAGCTTATGGTCATTGAAGTGACCATAAACTTATAGGAGAGGGAGAAATTGGGGGAGCGGGCCCGGCGCCAGGCCCCTTGAGATGCTCAGGACCCTTACAGCAGTACTGCCTGTACCCAACCTGATGATGGCACTGGCTGCGGTGCGGAGTGATATCTGTTCTGTTGGAGGGAGCAGGGAAAGGGAGGGACTGTCTGGGACTAGGAGTGTCAGTGCAGCGGCTGCCCAGTGCGGGAGAAGGAGAACACAACGGCGACTGAGCCGAGGAGGAGGAAGCAAGGAAGGAAGGTGCTGGAGGAGGCCTGGAGCTGGAATGGATTCTTCGGTCTGGTAGGTTAGTGTAGGGGACAGTTAGGTCAATGTAGGAATCAGGTAGGTCAGTTTAGTGGTCAGCCCTAATGGGCACTGGTGAGCCAGGCAGCAACCAGCAAGTCAGCCTACCCCCCCCCCGCCCCCTTAATGCCGGGCTTGGACTTTACAATGTGGGAGGGGTTAGCAAATTTACCTTCGGGTTGAAGCCCCTAGTCTTTTTCCTACCTAGCAACGCCCCTGTTGGCCATTCAGCGTGTGCAGCATGTCTCGCACATGCGCAGTGTGTACCGCAAGCTGTCACAGCCAGGTGCCCACACTAGCAATGGCGGTGCCAGGGAGAGGAGAGGGAGAGATCTGAGGCTGCAGGCAGTCGCATCGCTGGACCGTGGAAAAGGTGAGTGTGCGTTTATTAAAAGTCAACAGCTACACTTTTTGTAGCTGCTGATTTTTAATAAACACAAAAACGTCTGGAAATCCTCTTTAGCCTGTAGGAGCCGCCTTTCCACAGTACAATGCAGGCGGGCAGTCTTAAAGCGGAGTTCCACCCAGAAAATGTTTTTTTGGGGTTTTTTTGGCATCCACTCTTAAAACGAAATAGATGTAACCTTTTGTTTCCTTACTTTCAAACCGCCTAGTAATTACATGTATTTTTTTACTCACAATTTTGTTTCTCTTACTGCTGGACTTTTCCATTTTAGGTGAGGGCATCTGAAGCCCATCCGTAGTCTCCTGGCATCTCTTCCTGAAAGAAGTGCATGGTGGGTAACCATCATGCACTCCTCGATCTTGGTCCGCCTTAAATCGCGTCATTTCCTGTCTGGAAATAACACGATTTTACAGTACAGGGAAGCCCACTGACTCCTGGGAGATGATGAGTCACATCTCCCAGGAGGCCAGGCGAAACAGGTAGTGAGGAGAAGAGCCTAGGACCTAAAAGGGGCAGATTACAGAGACCACCTAGCAACAAGCGACTTAGGGTGAGTATAACATTTTTTTTTCCTTCAAAGGTAAGTCTATATAGGCAAACGACTTGAATGATGTAAAAAAAAAATTCTGGGTGGAACTCCGCTTTAAAGAGTTTAAACTTACAGGTGAAATAAGGTTTTTCAAGTAGTAAAGACTTTTCTTTTCTGTGCAGTCATTGGTTCTTTTGATGTTCCCAATGATGTATGGCTGATTAAACCTGCATTGCAAGACCATGATTTTTAGCCTGTAATTCATTAATTTATTTTCTATGTGTTTTTTGTTTCCTGACACATACCTAAAAACTATATAAGTTGCCTAAACGCCTTTATCACCTTTCCTCAGTGACTAAAAAAGAAGACTGTCTGAGCTTCTTTCAATGAAACACCCAAAGAGTCCCATTACTGGTGAGTGAGATTTGGCAGTGTTTTGGCCAGCGAGTAATTGCATTCAGGCAGAACTAAACCCATCAATTTAAAGTGACATTAAATTCCATTTTTCTACATCAATCATTCTGAAATATCAAGTATACCATGGTTCTATTTTTTTTTTTTTTCTAAAGGTCTCTTACCATTGTTTTCAGGTTTCTTTTGTGTCCTGTGCACACTCCCTATCGTACCACACTGCTACTAGTGTAGACTGAGCAGTGCCATTATTTCTGGTCATATGCTCCGCTCTATGTGTACTACAATTCCCATACCTGAATGTATCTGCCGGTAGATGTGTAGTCCATCTCGGGGGCGAGCAGGAAAAGGTGGCTACATTGACATACACAAGGGGGGCATGGAGAACAAACGTAGCCACCCTAGAACCGGAGGTTTGAGAACAGCAGAAAAAAGCTTGCATTTAAGGGATGAAACAATGGGAAGAGAGAGATAGACGGTACATTCTAGTTATATATGAGTTTGTACTGGGTCTGGCGTTGCCCTATCCCTCTTACACATAGTATCTAGAGGGAAAGAAATTAATGAAAGCTCGTAGGAATTGTGCTGAATAATATAGATCCAGTGTAAAAATTATTATATACTGACATTTATTGCAGGTGATGTATATAAATAATAGTGTTGTGTGTATTCATTAAATATCTTGGTGAACTTTTATATAGGTGAAGTGAATAATCCAAAATAATATAATGAAAAAGTGCAATGTCAAACAAGGTAAAAAATTAAAAAAATTTAAAGATTTAAAAAAAAGATTATGCTATGGAGTTTTTTCTTCTCCTCCTATACCTTGGCCATTAACCATTTACATTGAGGACATCGGAACCACGATTATCATAAATCATCTGCACTGAGGATATTAGAACCACTGCTACCAGAATTCGAAGGGATCCCCATCGTTACCTAACAGGCGTCTTTGCGCTTTGCCCCTGCAGGGGTGGCGCCATCCGGTAAGTGGGGTATCCCGAGGGGAGCACGCATGACCTGCACCTGGAGCACTGGAAGACCGCTGTATAGTCACTAACAAGATTGACTGATCACTTGTTTCCACTAGTCACTTTATACTTTATTAGCACTGTGCACTTTAAGGATCTACCTTAAGGAGTTACTATATATGGACACTATGGGGTTGATTTACTAAAGCTTGAAAGTGCAAAATTTGGTGCAGCTCCACACAGAAACCAATCAGCTTCAAGGTTTTATTGTCAAAACTTGATTGAACAAGCTGAGCTTAGAAACTGATTGGCTACCATGCAAAGCTGCACTGGTTTTTGCACTCTCCAGCTTTAGTAAATCAACCCCTATAGGTCAATTTTAGTGTAATTAATACTGCACCTGTGCACTTTGGAAAAACGAACTCATTTATTAATACCTTTTATGTTATTGGATATTTGCAATTGTTGCACATACAATCTGCTTATTAAGAAGTTACTTACCCGGGTTTACATAGGTTGTGTATAAGCACATTGAAGAAAATCTTTTTATTTATTATTAATTTTTTAAAATTTTTACCTTGTTTGACATTGCACCTTTTCATTATATTATTTTGGATTATTCACTGCACCTATATAAAAGTTCACCAGGATATTTTATGAATACACACAACGCTATTATTTATATACATCACCTACAATAAGTGTCAGCATATAATAATTTTTACACTGGATCTATATTATTCAGCACAATTCCTACGAGCTTTCATTAATTTCTTTCCTTCTAGATACTACGTGTAAAAGGGATAGGGCAGCGCCACACCCAGTACAAACTCATATATTATTTTATACTCCCCTAGTGGGCTTAATCTATTGGGTGGCAGCAAGCCAATCTCTGAGCATATGTGAATTCCATAGAGTAGATTAATGACACTTTAACTGTTTCTGAAAAGGTAACATTCAAGGTGTGCCACAAATGATAACTGCTAGTAATTACCATAGTTACAACTCACTGTTCATTGACATGATAAATAACTATAGAAACAAGAATACATAAAAGAGTAACGAATGTGACATACTTGGTGCAAGGCTGCTCTATACAGTAATTATAATGATAATGAAACCGATAAGAATGAAAATGGCCAGATAAGTGGAAACAGTAATCTCAGGGAATAAATGCCCCCTTACCTTGCTGGTGAGTATAGTACCTTCTTACATTGGTGACCAGTAGTAAAAGTGCCCTCTTACACGTCATGGAAAGATTGCTTGATATGCACAGAATAATAGATGTAAAGTAGAAACTTGTCCAATGGTCTGACCATTCGCTGCTGAATACGTAGATGTAAGAGGAGTACATAGCTGATGATTACATCACTTGTTCAGTATCAAGACCAGGAACTTTTTACTTACAAGTTCAAATTAGTATTTTTTGCTAGAAAATCACTTAGAACCCCCAAACATTACATTTTTTTAGCACAGACCCTAGAGAATAAAATGGTGATCGTTGCAATATTTTGTGTCACACTGTATATTTTTGGAAAAAATACACTTTATTTGAATTAAAAAAAAACAGTAGTAGTTAGCCATTTTTTTTTTTGCTTTGCATATTGTGAAAGATGATGTTACGCTGAGTAAATAGATATCTAACATGTCATGCTTTAAAATTGTGCACACTCGTGGAATGGCGACAAACTATAGTGCTTAAAAATCTCAATAGGCGATGTTTTTAAAAATTTTACTGGTTACCTGTTTAGAGTTACAGAGGAGGTCTAGTGCTGGAATTATTGCTCTTACTCTAACAATCACTGTGATACCTCACGTGTGGTTTGAACACCGTTTACATATGTGGGCACGACTTAGGTATGCATTGGCTTATGCGCGCAAGCTGGGGGGGACGGGGCACTTCACATTTTTTTTCTTATTTATTTTACATTTTATTTTTACACTGTCCCTTTAATTTGTTTTTATCACTTTTATTCCTATTACAAGGAATGTAAACATCCCTTGTAATAAAAATAAGTGTGACAGGGCCTCTTTATTGCGAGATCTGGGGTCAAAAAGACCTCAGATCTCACATTTACATTTAAAAGCAAAAAGAAAAAAAAGTAATTTTGCCTTTAAGAGATTAAAAAAATCATACCTTTATGGCCGTAAGGCGGAAGTGACGTCAGACGTTGCTCCCATCCTTTAACCACTTCAGCCCCGGAAGGATTTCCAGCTTTAGGACCGGAGCCCTTTTTGCGATTCGGCACTGCGTCGCTTTAACTGACAATTGCGCGGTCGTGCGACGTTGTACCCAAACGAAATTTGCGTCCCTTTTTTCCCACAAATAGAGCTTTCTTTTGGTGGTATTCGATCCCCTCTGCGTCATTTCTGATCACCGCTATAAACAAAAGAACAGCGACAATTTTGCAAAAAGAAACAAATTTCTTACTTTTTGCTAAAATATAAAAACATTTTTTTCATCGGTTTTGGCTGATTTATATTCTTCCTCATATTTTTGGTAAAAAAAATCGCAATCGGCGCTTATTGATTGTTTTGCGCAAAAGTTGCCGCGTTTACGAATGATGAGAATTAATTTCTGGGGTTTTTATTATTTTTTTATTTTTTACTAGTAATGGCGGCGATCTGCGATTTTTAGCGGTACTGCGATATTGCAGCGGACATGTCAGACCATTTTGACACTTTCTTGGGACCATTGGCATTTATACAGCGATCAGTGCTATAAAAATGCACTGATTACTGTGTAAATGCCATTGGCAGTGAAGGGGTTAACCTGCAGGGGGAGCTCTAAGGGTTAACTGTGTTCCCTGGGCGTGTTCTAACTGTATGTGGGCTGCCCTGGCTGGGGAAAGGGGATGATCACGGCTTCCATATACAGGAAGCCTGTGATCACCGCCCTTCCCCCTCTATGAGAATGGAGATCTGTGTTTACATACACGGACCTCTGTTCTCTCACTGCAGGGGGGCCATCGCAGGTAGCCGGCGGCGATTGAGTCCGCCCTACCCACTTCCTGGCCCCCCCCCCAACACAGTGAGCACGCGAGTGCGCATTACGGCAGCGCGCGCTCACAGTACTAGTTATCGCGGCCGCCGTCAGGTGACGGCGTTTCGCGATAACGAGCCAACTTGCCGCCGTCACGATGCCGTGGGTGGTTGGCAAGTGGTTAAAGTGGTTGAAAACCCTTACATATAACCAGTGAAGTGACTGCCCTCAGGTGATACATAGAGATAAAACACATCCTCCTACATAGGTTTCACCTGTTTTTCTGCTGTCTTCTCTTCTCTACAACCATTTAAAGTGCAGAATTTATACAGCTTGTCTGAACTGTCAGAAAAAAAGGGACAGAGAGCTGAAGTCACACTCTGCAGAGCTCAATGAGGAAAGCTCTTAGAGCTGATTGGAGGGAAGGGACACCCCCCCCCCCCTTCACACAGGAACAGAGGTGAGGCTGTCAACCACAGGCTGTGTGCTAGAGCTCTCACTCCTGTCACCCTTTTTCTCTTTGTCTCAGGAAAATTTGTCAGAAGTTACAAAAATTACACTTAGTACTCTTACTTGAGTCAAGTACTCACTATAGAGGGATATGCTTTGTTCATATTTCATGTCTGAGGTTTACAACCACTTTAAGGCCTCATGCACACAGGATGTTTTTTGACATTTTTACAGCTGCTGTTTTCAGCTGCAGATGTTTTTTTCTACAGTCATTAAACCCTCCATCGTGTTATCCTATGTGTCCATGCACACATAGGCTGTTATCAGCTGTTTTGAGCAGTAAAAAAAATCCAAGACCAGATGGTTCTGAGAGATGTTTTTCAGCTGTAAAAACGCTCTAATGCCCAAAAACGCTCAATAACGCTAAATAACGCAGCTCACTAACGTTTTTGGACGTTTTGTATCCATTGAAAAAAAGATGTTCAAAAACGCTCAATAACGTTCTTTAACGCTCAATAACGCTGCCGCAAAAAAATGCAAAAATCACTGATAAGCTACTGACATTTTTAGGACATAAGCATGAAGCCTAAGACTCTCTGCAGATATATTACTGACCTACAGAAAAACTTAAAATGATTGAGATTGCAATACTTTGCTGGAAACATGTTTTTTTTTTGTTCCTTATGTTTTGTTATCTTTGAAAAAACCTGATCAGCTCAGAGGTTACTTAAAAGCAGCTGGTAAGCTAAGTGTATTGCTCAAATATCAAGGCAGGCCATCCCAAAATTAGCATTAGCACAAAAGACTTGGCTGTCACAATATGGGACAGTGTTTTGTAACTGGGCTATGTGACCTTTGGGAACTATTTTCACTGGAACATTACTGTGATTGCATAAATAGATCTAACTTAATGATAAAGTATTCTATAATCAATCGCATGCAGGGAAAGAGGGACTGTCATTCTATTCCTACACGTGTAATTATGTCTCTTATACAAAAGAAACTTAAATCTCCATTTATTCTGTGAATAATTAAAGGGCCTAAAGCTGAACTCCAGGCACAAAAACTTTAATTTAGATATAGTCCTCAATAGCCACAAATAATATAAATCCACTTTGTGTGTACAAAATACCTTTTCAAACCCAAATATTACCTTATAAAAATGTTGGAACATGATCACTACCCTGTACATAGCCAATGGAAAGAGCAGAGCTGTGGGGAGGGGGGGTGGAGCAAGCCCACCCACTATAGGCTGCCTGCAGAAAATTACAAGAGGGGGCGGAGACAAGACCAGTCCCCTGCACAAGGTGAGAGAGATGCAGTGGCTGGTCTTTATTACAGGAAGCTCACACTGGATTACTGCATAGATCTGGAAGAAATACTCAAAGCACACCAAGATTCAAGTAAGAATACAAATACTGTAACTCTTGAATTTGGACAATAACTGCTCATACCAGAGTTCAGCTTTAAATACAGAAATGTACTTTTGCTGATTGGACTAAGCTTAGCCAGTTTCCCAGGCAATATTTTTATGTTTTCTTCAGGTTTCTTTGAATTGTGAGCTAGACTGAATTCTATTTTTCCTTTTAACATGTTTAGCTTGTATTTCTTCTTAGGCTTCATGCACACAGGACTTAAAAAAAAAAGCCCAAAAATGTCAGTAGCTTATCAGGCATGTTTTCAGCTTTTACCAGCGTTATTTTACCGCCATTTTTTCGCGTTTTTAAAAGGCCAGCGTTTTTCTTTTTTTGTTTTTTTTTTTTCAATTGGTCTAAAATGTCCAAAAACATTGGGGATTGATGTTTTTGAGCGTTTTGGGGCGTTTTTGGACATTTTTAAGCCTTTGAACGTTTTTACAGCTGAAAAAGTCCAAAAAAACCCTCAGGTCTTGGGGTTTTTTTACAGCTCAAAAACGTCACTGCTAAAAACAGTTGATAACAGCCTGCGTGTACATGGACACATAGGATAACACGATGGAGGGTTTATTGACTGTAGGAAAAAACGTCTGCAGCTGAAAACAGCAGCTGTAAGGCTTGGTTCACACTGCTACAAACTCTACTGCGAATTTAAGCCGTTGATTAAATTTGCAAGTCATCTCCAGTAACATAGGGTTCTATCAGGGCAGTTCACATAGATGCGTTCCGAATCTATTCCGTGAAAAAAAAAAAGTCCTGTGCGAGTTTGATCCGTGTGCGATGCTGTGCGTTGCGAATTCAGCTCCATAGACTACAATAGAACACGGATTGAAAACGCAATTTCCCATTCACAACACTGCGATAGCTTCCCCCTCCAACTCCAGCTTTGCAGTAGATTCGCACCAACGCATGTAGAAATCGCACTTTTGTCTGAACTGAAAAAACTTGCATCGCAATCATATTAAATTCGCAGAAAATTTGCACCGCAGCAGTGTGAACCCAGCCTAAAACAGTCAAAAAACGTCCTGTGTGCATGAAGCCTAATGGGGAAATCTCAGTTGTTTAAATTCACAAGTACAGAGAACAATGAAGTGGAACAGATAAGATCTTCCTTCATTTACAATAGCCGAAACAATAAAAGGCGGTTTCCGATTGGTTGCTACTAGTTACCATCTCTTGTTATTTACCTTATTATTGTGGCTGTTTTAAATTGCCCTTTTTGACAGGAGTTCTCATTAAAACATATCTGTCACAATTATGAAGGGAAAATTAAAACATTGGAGAAATTGATTTTATTTCTTAAATTTATACTGCCAGTGACTAGTAGCTAGCACCAGAAAATGACCTGTTTTGGCTCTTTCTATTTAAAGTAGAAGTCTAGGCTAAGCACAACCCTTTTATAGTTTCTCATGGCAGAGCTGTTTACTCCCCTAAATATAACCTAATTACAATTTCATCTCAGTTTCTGAGAGGGCTGCTAGTATGCAGATTAGCTGGTCTCCTAACCAAGACAGCCAGAACAATTGTGATCACCCCATTGCAAGATCATTGTAATTCATTAGGAGAGTACTGTGTGTGCCAACCCCCACCAATGCCAGCTGTGACATGACCATATGCAGCCACTGACTTTAATTCTCCACATAGAAATGTCTGATAGACCATAGTGATTATTTTTCTTAGAAAAGTTTTTGTTTCAGAAATTTTTATTGGGCTATATTACCTTGTCAGTTTAGCACAGATTGCTATTAAGGGTGGGTACACACTATAAGAAAATTGAGTGAATGATCGTCCGGTTTTCTTTAAGGAAAAGGCTTTTGTTGTTTATTGTTTCTGAACATGCGCATCTGATTTTTCTCATACGAAAACCATATGTAAGCAGTACAAAAATCGTTAGTTCTGTTCACGTATGAGAAAAATGTTGGGGTTTGTCCCTTCAGAAAGCTTCATTTAAAGAGTCTGAATCGGATTTCAAAAGTTGGGTAAACATTATATGAAAATCGAACGATTGTTCCTCGTCCGGAATTTTTCTTATAGTATGTACCCAGCTTAAGCAGCAGTGGTTTTTTTTTTGGACAGCATTGTTATGATTGAAAAGACTCGGGTGTGTCTCTTTTGTCATACATGCTTCTCTTTACCTATCAGCATTTTCCTATTTCATATTGTATCCAAGCCACTTTGTCCCCCCCCCCCCCTATGTGTACACTGAGCTGTGCATGTGCAGCTCAGTATACAGAGAAGGGCACATTGCAAGGTAAGTTTTCCATAATCCGCAAATATATTTAGCAGACTTGCATAATGTGGAAATGTTTCTGGGGGCCACAAAGCTTCATAGCTCTTTAATTTCACTTTAAGGCAGTGTTTCTCCACCTTTCTTCAGTCAAGGCACCCTTTAACATTCTGCACCATCTCGAGGCACCCCATTCTAAAATGTAAAAAATGAAACTAATAGTTTAAACACAGATTATCTCAACCAGGGTTTAGTGGAATCATAGGGTTCCTCCAGAGGTTGCTAGGGGTTCCTTGAGCAATGAGCAATTCCTGCCTCTCAGATAAGTTCCCACTGACACCATTGATCTTTTTAGCTATCTGTAAGTGAGTAATTCTTCCCAATGACCGCAGGTTTAAGGAGCATTCTTGCCCACTGACCATCTAACTAATGTATCATGAGCTGTAGATATTGTCATTTTTAGTAGGGGTTCCCTGAGACCGTAAAGTTATTTCAAGGGTTCCTTTGTGTTGAAGAAGTTGAGAAAGGCTAGTCTAACATAACACAGCAACATTGACACATGTACTACACACAATGTTAGAGGTGGTTTGTTCTACCAAAGCTAATACACTTTTGCACATTGGTACTGACTAGTATTCCAATGTTTCTCTTCTCCCTCAGTTTCTCCCCCTCACTCAGCTAATGTGACCCCAATGCTGATGGAGAGGGGCAGAGGAGGGACAAACAAGGATGCTGTGCAGGCACCTGATGTTTTCCTTATTAACCAATGATGTAATTTGGTTGTTGACAGGTGGATGGTTTTCATTGTGCACCATTAAATCCTCCCAACCGCCAGCTTATATACAACTTTGGGGCAATATATAGGCATTTCGCCAAGGAACCCCTGAAGAAACCTAAAGGCACCCACCCTGGTTGAAAAAAGGCGGCTTTAAGGGTCCATTCATACTAGGGAGTAGAAAAAATGCCAGAGCTGCTGAAAGAAAAAAGCAGCATAAAATGCTCCTGTAGGTATATATTGTACATGTATTTAGGCACGTTTGCATACATAAGCATTTTTCATCAAAACTCTAGAAAAATGTATACTTAAAAGCGTTTAATGCACCTAAATGCCACGTTTAGGCGCGTTTACACACATTGAGTGTTTTTTCTGCCAGAGAGTTTGTTTCAAAAACAGCCTGTAAACTCTCCTCTACAAATATGCCTGTAAACGGTCAAATGTTCATGGCTACAAAGACTAACATAGAGCTGCTTATACAGGCTGAAAGAAAAAAAAACGTCAAAGCCTGTATTAGCAGCATTTTTTATGCCCAGTGTGTATAAGGCCTAAGGACTCATTCACACTTTCATACATTGTTAACAAACACCTCTACAATGCATTCAAAGTCAAACATAATGCATTTTTCCTAATGCAGTGCATTTAACTGCATGACATATGTGTTGTGGTGTTCCACTGTGTAGGTGCATTGCCCACAGCTAAGTGCATAGGGTGCCATTCAAAATTAATGGCACTGCAAGGCACCACAGTGTTTTACAGCTCATTACTGCAATGCATATGTGTGGTCCTTAGGGCTTGCTCCCACCAGAGATGTTGTCATATATTTTGCTACATTTTCAAATGCAAAGAATATATAAAACACAAAATTGTGTAGACAGTATAAAGTGCAGCGTTGATGAAAGTATATAACATATAAAAATATGTGACATATACAAAAGTCCACCTAAAATGCACAGTGCATAAAAATCAATGAATAATGACCAACAATGAAGAATCATATTTCCGATGAAATTCATATAGTGTACAGTACGTAAAAATAAATAATGTCCATCAATAAAGAATCATATTTCTAGTGAAATTCATATAAAGGATTCTCAGTTTCAGTGAAGTGAAATAAACATATGCAAATTGTTTAGTCCAGGGATTAACTGAAAAGAACACCACCACAGTGAAATACGGCCACCTCAAATAAGGATGGGTACTCTTACCAGAGTGAAGTGATCAAACTGCATGAATAAACAGTACCAACAGATATCTCCACCCAGGGGGTCCACTTGAGAACGGTATTCAAACACCAGGCAGTCTTTGATAGTTCTTATAAGGATGGGTTCAATCCTCATGAGAGAAATAAAGACCTCCACATAGTGTGATACTGTTTGACTAGCAAATTTATTAAAAGGTAATGCGCTGTGAAGATCCTGCAAGCATCAAAACATGGAATTCCAAGATCTGCAGTGCAGTAAAAGTGCACTAATGCACTTCAATATACTGCAGTAAAAGTGCCCTGATGCACAGCAATATACTGCAGTAAAAGTGCCCTGACGTACTTCAATATACTGCAGTAAACCCTTGACGCACTTCAATATACTGCAGTAAAAGTGCATTAACACACTTCAATATACTGCAGTAAAAGTGCCCTGATTCACTTCAATATACTGCAGTAAAAGTGCACTAATGCACTTCAATATACTGAAGTAAAAGTGTCCTGACTCACTTCAAAATACTGAAGTAAAAGTGCACTAACGCACTTCAATATACTGCAGTAAAAGTGCACTAAAGCACTTCAATATATTGCAGTAAATGTGCACCAATGCGCTTCAATATACTGCAGTCATAGTGCACTAGCGTACTTCAATATATTTCAGTAAAAGTGCCCTGATGTACTTCAATATACTGCAGTAAAAGTGCCCTGACTCACTTCAATATACTATAGTAAAAGTGCCCTGAAGTTGTTCAATATATTGCAGTAAAAGTGCACTAACACACTTCAATATACTGCAGTAAAAGTGCCCTGACTCACTTCAATATACTGTAGTCAAGGTGCACTAACGCACTCCAATATACTGCAGTAAAAGTGTCCTGACTCACTTCAATATATTGAAGTAAAAGTGCACTAACGCACTTCAATATATTGCAGTAAAAGTGCACCAACGCACTTCAATATATTGCAGTAAAAGTGTACCAACGCACTTCAATATATTGCAGTAAAAGTTCCCTGACGTACTTCAATATACTGCAGTAAAAGTGCACTAACACACTTCAATATAATGCAGTAAAAGTGCCCTGACTTACTTCAATATACTGAAGTAAAAATTCACTGACTCGCTTCAATATACTGCAGTAAAAGTGCACTAACGCACTTCAATATACTGCAGTAAACGTGTTCTGACTCACTTCAATATACTGCAGTAAGCGTGTCCTGACTCACTTCAATATACTGCAGTAAAAGTGCACTAACGCACTTCAATATATTGCAGTAAAAGTGCACCAACACACTTCAATATATTGCAGTAATAGTGCACCAACACACTTCATTATATTGCAGTAATAGTGTACTGGCGCACTTCAATATACTGCAGTAAAAGTGCCCTGACCTACTTCAATATAGTGCAGTAAAAGTGCACTAACACACTTCAAAATACTGCAGTAAAAGTGCCCTGACTCACTTCAATATACTGCAGTAAAAGTGCACTAACGCACTTCAATATGCTACAATAAGAATGCACTAACGTGGTTCAATATACTGTAGTAAAAGTGCCTTGACGAACTACAATATATTGCAGTAAAACTGACCCGACACACTACAATGTACTACAGTAAAACTGCCCTGACACTCTACACTGACACACTTCAATATAGTGCAGTAAACCTGCCCTGAAACACTAAACGGACACACTTCAATATACTGCAGTAAATCTGCCCTAACACACTAAACTGACACTAAAGTAAAAAGGGAAGGCTGCACTACACTCACGCTGCACTATCACTATATTCACACGACACTGATACCTTAAACACACAACAGAATCACGATAGCACTCTAAGGTGTCCGTTTATAAAACTGAGATCAACCATGATCCCAAGGATCACGGCTGATCACAGTTCGTTTTCATTTTATAAAGCAGAGATAATCGGGGAGAACACGTTCTCCCCCGATTATCTCCACACACGGAGAAGCTGTCACTGACTGACACAGAAACGGCCAGTTTATGAAGCTGCGATCTCTGCACTTCACTGGTGATCTGTGTCAGAATTCACCCTCCCCGATTCACCAGCTCAGAGGTGGAGAATTGGGGGGGGGGGGGGTGAAGAGGGAATCCCGGGGATGGAGGAAGATTACTAACTTCCTTCTTCCTCGGTCAGACCCCCCCAACACATTAGCCATGTCCCCCTGCCATGTATATGTGTATATATACGTATACATATATACGATGTGTGTGTGTATGTATATATATATATATATATATATATATATAATGTATGTGTGTGTATATATATATATATATATGTACAGTATCTCACAAAAGTGAGTACACCCCTCACATTTATATAAATATTCTATTCTATCTTTTCATGTGACAACACTGAAGAAAGGACACTTTGCTACAGTGTAAAGTAGTGAGTGTACAGCTTGTATAACAGTGTAAATTTGCTGTCCCCTCAAAATAACTCAACACAGCCATTAATGCCTAAACCGCTGGCAACAAAAGTGAGTACACGCCTAAGTGAAAATGTGCAAATTGGGCCCAATTAGCCACTTTCCTTCCCCAGTGTCATGTGACTCGTTAGTGTTACAAGGTCTCAGATGTGAATGGGGAGCAGGTGTGTTAAATTTGGTGTTATCACTCTCACTCTCTCATACTAGTCACTGGAAGTTCAAAGTGGCACCTCGTGGAAAAGAACTCTCTGAGAATCTGAAAAAAAGAATTGTTGCCCTACATAAAGATGGCCTAGGCTATAAGAAGTTTTCCAAGACCCTGAAGCTGAGCTAGCAGCATGGCAGGCAAGATCATACAGCGGTTTAACAGGACAGGTTCCACTCAGAACAGGCCTCGCCATGGTCGACCAAAGAGGTTGTGCGCACGTGATCAGCGTCATATCCAGAGGTTGTCTTTGGGAAATAGATGTATGATTGCTGCCAGCATTGCTGCAGAGGTTGAAGGGGTGGGGGTCAGCCTGTCAGTGCTCAGACCATACGCCACACACTGAATCAAATTGATCTGCATGGCTCTCATCCCAGAAGGAAGCCTCTTCTAAAGATGATGCATAAGAGAGCCCGCAAACAGTCTGCTGAAGACAAGCAGACTAAGGACATGGATTACTGGAACCATGTCCTGTGGTCTGATGAGACCAAGATAAACTTATTTGGTTCAGACGGTGTCAAGCGTGTGTGGCAGCAACCAGGTGAGGAGTACAAAGACAAGTGTGTCTTGCCTACAGTCAAGCATGGTGGTGGGAGTGTCATGGTCTGGGGCTGCATGAGTGCTGCCAGCACTGGGGAGCTACAGTTCATTGAGGGAACCATAAATGCAGTCATGTACTGTGACATAATGAAGCAGAGCATGATCCCCTCCCTTCGGATACTGGACTGCAGGGCAGTATTCCAACATGATAATGACCCCAAACTCACCTCCAAGATGACCACTGCCATGCTAAAGAAGCCGAGAGTAAAGGTGGTGGACTGGCCAAGCATGTCTCCACACCTAAACCCTATTGAGCATCTGTGGAGCATCCTCAAACGGAAGGTGGAGGAGCGCAAGGTCTCTAACATCTACCAGCTCCATGATGTCATCATGGAGGAGTGGAAGAGGACTCCAGAGGCAACCTGTGAAGCTCTTGTGAATTCCATGCCCAAGAGGGTTAAGGCAGTGCTGGAAAATAATGGTGACCACACAAAATATTGACACTTTTGTCCCAATTTGGACATTTTCACTTAGGGCTGTACTCACTTTTGTTGCCAGCGGTTTAGACATTAATGGCTGTGTTGAGTTATTTTGAGGGGACAGCAAATTTACACTGTTATCCAAGCTGTACACTCACTACTTTACATTGTAGCAAAGTGTAATTTCTTCAGTGTTGTCACATGAAAAGATATAATAAAATATTTACAAAAATGTGAGGGGTGTACTCACTTTTGTGAGATACTGTATATATAATGTGTGTGTGTGTTTATATATACATATATAGTGTAGGGGGACTAATTATTTTATTAACGAGGTGGGCGGGCTCCTCCGAGAATGTCCGTTACTGAGCAGTGATAATGTATCACTTATTAATAAACCGACATCTAGGTGTTCCTGTGTGTGAATTGCTGGTGCCGTAATCTCGTTTCGCGAGATTAGGGCATTCTCCATTGTTTGAAGTGTTTGTAGATAACTTCACTTCACAAACTGTGAAGTGATCTACACCACTTAATAAACAGGCACACAGAGGAGAACGATCTTTTCTGTCAATGCCAGAGAACTGTGTAGTGGATTTTTTACACTGCTTTATAAACGGACACCTAACTCACTAGTAGCAATGAACAGAGCCCTGTTCTATCTATCTCTCTCTACTCCAATATCACACTGCAAATGCCCGCTCTGGGAAGGAACCTTTTATAGTGTGAGATGGGTCTATGAGCAATGAGCCATGATTGGGCACAGTCATCATTACTTTCTCCAATCATGGCTCTGACAGTGTCCTGTGCCCTGATTGTGCAAAGTCTTCATGGCTTCAGCCAATCAGGGCTTCCAATGCACTGTGCAGTGCATTATGGGGTGCTCAGCGGGCCGAACAAACAGTCAAGCACTACTAAAATTTGGGTGTATGCCGAATGGGCGAACAGCTAATGTTCGGGCCGAATTTATGCACGGCCCGAAATGGTTTGCCTTACACTACTGAAAATATTTTCAAGGGTTCCTCAGGCATAAACAGCTTGGGAAAGGTTGTTTTTTAATGTAAGTGAATACCATGGAGAATTCTGCTGGAATGTCCACCCAGGAAATGCAGTGTCCACAAGTACCAACGACAGCCAATTTTTATCCAGTCTTTGGCCATTTTGATTGACTGTACTGGGATGATATTACTCCTGTGCATGCACAAGAGTTCTTTCATCTTGGCAGATATTGAATTTGCACACTGAGCTGCACATACACATTGTGAACAAGCAGGTTAGAATATTTTAATCCAGAAGAGAGGTAATATGTCTCTTCTGCATTAAAAATCCTGCCCATTCACAAATATTACTTATAAAGTTACGCTTTTAAGGAATCAGAAACAAAAATTGCAACTGCTTTGGAAATACAGTACATCGGTCAGGCTGACTAAAGTATAGATAGTAGTGTTTGTGTTTGCTTTTCAGAAAACTACACAATTTTGAGGTCATGGTCACTTTTACTGGAAGCACAAACAGTTTATCTAAATGGTTATTATGGGATGGGCACAGATAAGGAGGGAGTATAATGTTCAACAGTCCACAAAAGAGGCATTTCTAGCTGGCTGAAAAAGATACGTGTACACACAATTCGTTTTAGGATGTTTTGGTAAATATAATACATTTATAATAGACAAAAAACTTTGTTTGATATACTAGGGAAAGGTAAAATAGGCTTGGGCAACCGGATTTCTGTCATTGAAAAAATGTTCTATTCAATTTTAAGAGTATCCTTACACAAAACCTCTATTGTCACCTGACTTCCTCCGTATTTAATATTACAGAGAGTTTCCTGAAATACTTCACATATCATATTCCTGTTTATGTTTATATTATTCTCAGAAGACAACTTTTATATAGAGTTACAGGAAGCAGTTGTGTTGGCACCCCAGGGACAAGCCCAAGTAGTTTTGATTAATTAACTGACACTAAAAAGATTGGTTTGAGCCAAAGTCAAATATTAAAGTTAGTTTACCCATCAGCTTTCCAAACGACCAAAGAAATCATAACAACTTGATTTAAAGCTGAATTGTAGCCATCCTGACAAAGTTATATTTATATTTCTCACGCTCAGTTAGGCTAAGACATGTATTTATTACTTGTGAAATAAAGGCTTTGAACTTGAAATTGCTTGCAGCTTGTCTAATTGATGGCCCATGCATGACAATAAAGGAATATCTGTTGCCCTGCGTGCAAAAGACCTTATGAGTTAGAAAATTACAGCCAATGGCACACCTCCATCCAACCATTATTCTCAGCAACTTTACAATTGCAGGCCATGTAGTAGGTTGTACCTAATACACAGAACATGGTCAGTGTGTTTTCTGAAATCTCTTCCCCAGATCTATAGCTGCATTATTAATTAGCAGTCAGGCAGAATTTTTAGAAAAGTACTAGTAAGATTTAAATGGCTACAGTTTAGTATTAAATATTTTTCTATTCATTCCCACTATTTAATAATGAGTGTTATGTTAACCACCCAGTAGGATTTCAAGCGGTACCGGGGGCTTGGGGTGCAGTGGGATCATTTGCCATAATGCCAACATACTTTCACATTATGGAAAACGTATCTAAATTTACCTAAATTTGCCATGTTCCAGCAATGTCAACTCACAGCCATCTCCCCTATAACTTCTTTCGCTGCCAACATATTGCACCTTTGGCCATGAGATAATACCAAGCATGCATGATAGAGTTGTACCATCTTGACACTTGGTTGCACTCTGACATTACAGATGCAAAGAATGCACAGTGACTGTTCATAAAAAAAAACTTCAAAAAATGGGAAACAATATTTTCTGTTTCAATAATGTTTATTTGTTTTTAATGAGTAGTTAACATGCAATCCACGCAGGGGCTAGATTTAGCATAGCAAGGGTTAGCTTGCAAAAAGAGGCAAAAATGAGACAGTATATGTAAAAAAAAAAAAAAGAGAGAACTGACACAACAGCAGTAAACAACAGCGTAGTCAAGAAGCCATAAAGGCCAGAAGGCTCATGAGAGGTTCCCCACAACAACAGGGTGTCCCCTGGGCCCTTCAATATCCATACAGTGGCGCAGTATACAACCCACACAGATCTAAGATAAAAAAAGTCAGAGCAGAAACCAGAGGGAAGTTAGGAAAGAAGGTGACGCTATCGGGAAGGGATTGCACACCTAACAAGTGGGGAGACAGAGAAAGGACAAGGGGGGGAGGTAAGGACTCGGGAGCATCGAGGTCATCCCCAAGCTAGCTGGGGATTTGATATTCTTTTCTTTTACCAAAAAAAGTACGCTTACTAGAAGCTTTTTTCCACCCTCAGTTCCTCTTCAACATATTTTTGCTAATTTTTACCAGCTGGATTACATTTGTAATACATTTATTGATAAATTTGAGATGAGTTGTTAGAAAGCTAAAAGTGTTGAAGGGTATTCCTCATATAACTCCGCTCTTAACTGTTATGCCTCAGTTTTGTGAGCAAGCAGTATATAGGGACAATAAGAGGGTGGGGCCTGTGTCCCTCAATAAACGTCAACATTTTTTTTAAGGCAAGTAGAAAAATCTTATTTTATTAACTATTGAGGGTGATAGTAATTTACTAATTTTTAAACATTTGGAACGTCCACTGATGTAAGATAAAACAAATCAGAAAGGGCCAACACAAATCTGAACTAAAAGAGGTGAAGTTCTATACAGGACATTGCAGCTGCTAACAACAGACAAGGGTAAGACTACCTCAAAGGGAATAAAGTGCACCCCAGTAAAAGCTGTAAGGCAATCACAAACAGGTGATGCACATAACTACTTGAACAAGGTCAATTTACCAACAACAGGAAGAGGCAATAAAGGGGAACACTGTTATGTTTCCAGCCTTCAAAAAAAGATCCCAAAAGGAAAACTGGACAACAAATTCAGAATATAACAATAGCCGGTCTAAGGATGACAAAAGGCCCAAGTCTTAATCCTTAGACCCTAGGCATTGGGGAAGAAAGGCTTCAAAAAGGAATAGGGATGTCTAGGACAGCCATGCAATCTTGTATGAGAAGCAGCATGAAGAAGCCTCTAGCAATGCCCCAAGGGGCTCATCAAGGACTTTGTTAGTGTTAGACAACCCCCAAGGATTCACCTTAAGTCAGAGAGACTGACAAGTAAACTGGTAAAAATGGTGCAAGTACAACCACCAAAAAAGACAGAAGTGGGAAGAGAACCTCCCCATTCTTCGTAGTAACTCCAGAAAAAAAGTAGGGGAGTAAGATTGTTGACAAAGACAACCAGCAATGTCACTAGAACTCGATAGGTTCTATCCCAGACAAGTCCTCTGACCTGCCCTCTGATAGGAGCATACTATAGACTCCTGAGGCCTTGCTATGACAGTTGAGTGGTGGAATAAAGAGACGAAATTTCTCGAAGGAAAGATGAATCAGTTTTTCCAGCGACATCTTGTCAATGTCCCGTGGATGTTGCCAGAGCGACTTTCACATTTGTACAGACACCAGAAATTCTTAGAATTGTAATAAGCAATCACAGCTAAAGCACAACGCACTAGGCATCTGCCTTCACTGCTCCATAAAGAGGACTTTAATCCATTATGACATGATAATAGTTACCAACAACACAGACCAGAGGGCCAAACCAGTTAACTCAAACTGGGATCTAAGGAGGGAATTTAACTTCCTATCAGTGAAGTCCCTAAAGTAAATATACCTTCAACCCTTCTAATGGTATATATGTTAATGTGGATCAATAAAGCATTCACATTGTTCATGGGCCACCTATTATTGAATCCCTTCTTAAAGGGGATGCTCTTGCAAAGTCTTAGGTGGGGCCCAGGACCCATCAGAGTGTTTCCAGTCTACATAGAGGAAGTCCTCAAACTGGGGGTGTAGTGTTAAGGTCTTTGAGGGCATGGAAGCTCTAAAGACTTTTCATCTATGAGTCTTAAAACAAGCACTTGTTTAACTTCAAGACTGTGGATGTCCAAAAGCTGTCTCTTTTGCTGGGATAAACAGACAAGAAGTCCGTAGTGGAAATAGATAAATTAAAAATAGTATTGCGCTAAAGTGCAAAGAGACATGAAAAAATATCAAAATATATGTGACGACAAAGCAGCAACTGTGATCCCCGTGATACTATCCTGGATACAAAGCACAAATCCCAAACAGTCGCACTAAAAAGTGTTGAAAAATATTACAAAATGACAATAATTTGCATCAATTGTCCATCAGGTGCAGCTGAAGATGCATGGCTGTTTCAGTTATTCAATAAACACTAGGCTCTTGAGCCACTAGTAAGTCCCAAGTGATTAGTGACAGAAAAAAGAAAGTGCATCAAGGTGAAAAGCTCTTAATTTTAAGAGATAAAAATGTGGAAAAATATAAAAAAATATTAGCAGCACAGTTCCAATTAGATTGTGACTTTTCTTATATAGATGTCTTATATAGGTGTACAAACATCAGCCTCTGTTCCTTTGCTGGTATTCACCGCCATCAAGG
Organism: Glandirana rugosa; assembly: GCA_018402905.1. Lineage (NCBI taxonomy): Eukaryota > Metazoa > Chordata > Amphibia > Anura > Ranidae > Glandirana > Glandirana rugosa. The sequence goes on from BLSH010430183.1 coordinate 1,350,054, forward strand.
AGCATGCACACCATGTGGGATAGAGAGATGGGTACTCTTAACGGAATGGATCGACTCACTATTATCATAAGCAGCAGAGCAGGCAGAGAGGTGCAGGTATGTGCCGCTGGGGAGGTTGGACGCAAGTTACATACTTATTTGGATCCTGTATCAAGACACGATTGTGGGAGAGTGAGAGCGTCTTCATTATACCTTGCAGCGGGTTACGGCTGCCTACCTGATTGACCCACTAGGAATAGTGAGTCGATCCATTCCAGTAAGAGTACCCATCTCTCTATCCCACATGGTGTGCATGCTCCTTGATGGCGGTGAATACCAGCAAAGGAATAGAGGCAGATGTTTGTACATCTATATAGGGGGGGAGGATCGTATAACACAAGCTATTGTCATCTAGCTACAGGCGCATATACTGTGCCCTAGAGGTGAGAGTTCCGGGAGCACATTTGGGAGAGCACCATCACACAGAGGTGGTGATAGAAGATACCCACCAGCTAGACTCTTATGAACTTTTGCACGTCTTCAAGCACCTTATTTATCTTTCTTATTTGGAGCACCTATTCCAATACGGAGTTCTACTCCAGGATATCACATTTGATGTTATATGATTGAAGAACTGTTTTATTCACAATATTTATGTTTTAATATTTCATGATTTTACTTTCAATTTTTTGGGCATATTTATATTATTGATTAATATTCTATTTTCATGTCTGCACTAAGTCACTTTATTTATGGTATTGTTTTAAGGTTTATGTGCACTTATATGGTATGATTACCTACGGCACAATTTATAGGCACTGAGTCACCATTTTTATAAGCACTGTGTATTAGTGTATATCACAGATTATATGTAGAGTTGGTGTAAATATAATCATATCCCCCATATACCTACCGCGCTCAGTACCCCATCTTACTAATTAGTCCATTTAATACTACTGTGTATAGTATTAGTACTGCAGCAGTTGGGTTTATATTATTGCATTTGAGGATACTCATATATTTACGGAGTGGCAGCGCAGGGGACTTATTCAATCACATCTTATATAAGAAAAGTCACAATCTAATTGGAACTGTGCTCCTAATATTTTTTTATATATTTTTTTATACTTTTCCACATTTTTATCTCTTAAAATTAAGAGTTTTTTCACCTTGATGCACTTTCTTTTTTCTGTCACTAATCACTTGGGACTTACTAGTGGCTCAAGAGCCTAGTGTTTATTGAATAACTGAAACAGCCATGCATCTTCAGCTGCACCTGATGGACAATTGATGCAAATTATTGTCATTTTGTAATATTTTTCAACACTTTTTAGCGCGACTGTTTGTTTGGGATTTGTACGTTACAGAGATGTTTTTAAAATGATCTCAAATGCCCCACCATTGGCATCTTACCTAGGTGACCCTCGTTTTCTTCCAGCATATGAGGATAGAAGCTCCTTTACACTTTGGCGCACTCTGAATCTCACCACCCTCAGATCTCTTTCAAATAATAATGTGTTCTCCTCCTTTGAATCCTTAGAATCAAAATATAAATTCCCTTTTTCAGAACAGTCAAACTACATACTATTCTGGAAATTTTTTAAAAATATTATTCTTTAACTCTACAGTCTCCCAACACACAATTCAAACAAATTTGTATATCTTCT
>BLSH010430183.1:1366030-1388194 GCA_018402905.1 Glandirana rugosa
TAAAGCAAACCGTTTATGTGTGTATATATATAAATTGTATGGACTAAAACAGACGGTAAAGTGTCCCTTAGATATAACCGGGAGAATTCGATAAAGTGTATATACATTATATATATATTTTTCCAAAAAACAACCAATTCAAATATTAAATCCCACGTGTAGAACCTACTAATAAAAATCATAGTTAAGCTAGATATTCGTGGAAGATGTCACATAACAATATTCTTGTCAAGAAGTGTATATTAAAACCGTGTATACTAAAAGCCATATGTAATTATCCCACCGCGTCACCTAAATAACACACTCATCGTGATATATAAGCCGAGACAAAATCAGGTATGTTAAATATATATATGTGTGTATTTGCCAAACGAAATTTTATATTAGATAAATCATTAAATAGTCCATCCATATAAAGTGCTCCGTGTTTTTATAAATCATTAAATAGTCCATATAAAGTGCTCCGTGCTCAAAAACGTGCAAACAAATACAGGTGCTCCGTGCTGTTCAGTGAAGATCCCCTTAGGTGACCCCACTCACCAGAATTAATGGACCCCCAGCTTTGCAGTCTGGGGGTCAGTAGTGCTTAGTCCTAGTGTTAGGCTGTATGTGGATCGTATTTCCAGCGGCACAGAACCCCCTCCACAATCTGATTGCAGATCGGACTCCAGTAAATCAAAGGTGTATGAAAAGGAAAGAGAGAGCCTCCATGGTGAAGTAACGTTTAAAATGTTTTATTGCGCAAAACCATAAAATTACTCACAAGATAGTGGATGCTTCTCTCATTCTAGCCTCAATTCAGGCTGTGTGCGGCGTTAGGTTGGCGTGCGTTCCACCTATGGCGGACGTGACGTCAGAGGATGTGGACGGCCAGGAAATGACGTCAACGCGTTTCGCTTAACCACCAAGCGTCATCACGGACCAGTCCATTAATTCTGGTGAGTGGGGTCACCTAAGGGGATCTTCACTGAACAGCACGGAGCACCTGTATTATTTGTTTGCACGTTTTTGAGCACGGAGCACTTTATATGGACTATTTAATGATCTATAAAAACACGGAGCACTTTATATGGATGGACTATTTAATGATTTATCTAATATAAAATTTTCGTTTGGCAAATACACACATATATATATTTAACATACCTGATTTTGTCTGCCAATTCACAGGGAATCTATATTGGCCCTCTTAAGCTATTTCACATATATGTAATATATATATAAAAAGGTTTTTTGTTGGTTAAGTTTATAATTTAGGGTGCACATCTTGGATGATTATTTTTAGTATCAATTCGATCTATAAGCACCTTCTACAGTGTATTGTTATAAGAACAGTTCTTCACATATAATTTTGGCACATATGATTTTCTGTATACATTAATAGGGTGGCGCAGTTGATTTATTGTGTGAATACCAGATATAGGTAACCTCATTGGTACCTGTTTAAACAGCAGCCCCCGGGACACTCCACTTCCCCTGAAACTCTGACAGGTTGAAGAGAGAGTTGAGTGCCTAAAACGGAATAATCCCAAAACCATAGCGTGGATAAATTAATAACATACAAAGTTGAGTTCCACCTGGTGGGCATATCACAAATCAGGCAGTTTACGGGCAGGCGGAATTCCCACTGAATTTCAGCCAACCGAGCACTGGTTGTGTATGACTGCCTGAAATGGCTACAGACTTTTCTAGCCTACTTCAGCAGATCTTCCAACCCTGGGTACCTATTTAAGAAACTCTGCACCACCAAATTGAGACATGTGCCAGGCATGGCACATGTGTCAACTTTCCCTGTATAAGGGCGGACAGGAGGTTTGTGCCATTATCGCACACCACCATTCCTGACTCCAGCTGGCGTGGCGTGAACCACCTCTGGCCCTGCCCCTGCAGAGCTGCTAGAATCTCTGCTCCGGTGTGGCTCCTGTCCCCTAGACAGACCAGCTGAAGCACTGCATGGTACCTTTCAGCCTGACTCATTAAATAGCCCCTTGCATGCTTAGGGGGTACTTGCGGTTCATGGGTTAGTTTAGCAGAGGAGGGCATGGAGGAGAAGGGGGTAGAGCTGACAAATCTTGCATCATCACCACTAGCTGTATGGAAACATGGCGGCACAACAAGCTGCAGCACTGAGCCCTGTCCTGTATCCTTCCGAGCTGCAAGCAGAGTTACCCAGTGTGCTGTGAACTAAATATATTGTCTTTGATTTTACTTGCTGGACCACTTTTCAGCAGTAACGTGGACCCTGCAGCTGACTGCCTTGCTCAACGATGCCACAACGTGCCTTCCACGTGATGGTGGAGAGATGGAATAGCCTTACGTGAAAAGAAATAGCAACTGGGAACCTGGCATTGTGGTACACCACATTCTGCAAATTCACGGAAGGGGCAAAATCCACCAGATGGAAAGGCAGGAGTTGTAAAGCCAGCAGCTTTGACAAGCTTGAAATTAGATGCTGGGCATGTCGATGGCAGTGACTGTATTTTTTTTCGCTGCAGCAGATGGGGCAGAGAAATTTGCCTGCCGTAGTCTACAGCTAGTAGAAAAGAAATACAGCGCTAGTTGAAAAATAGCGATAAATACAACAACTGCCAGCACACCAATTGACATAAATTTTAAAAAAATAGTATGATAAAAGTGCAACGCTAAAAATTAGAAAAGTGCAATATGTAACAATAACTGTTTATTCAAATGTAAAGCAATCAAAGCAGGTAAATCCCCAATTAAAGTGTCCAGTGCTTATAAAAAGTGATGAATAATAAAACTAATCGTAGATAAGGCATATAAGCATAAGGTGTCCAGTGCTCATAGAAGTCTTCACAGACAACGCTCTGTATCCAACACCAAACAATGTGTAAATATCCTGCACCAAAAACAAAATGCGCTCACCAGAGTTTGGTAAGAGGCACGCAAGACGGACTATAAAAAAGGTATAAACACTTACATCAATCAAGATTTTTATGGGGCCCTTCAATTGTATGAAGCACGCAATGACCCAGCGCAGTAATTTATGCCACGGTCAATGACGACATCCTCGATACCCCAGGGGACGTCTAAGGAGATGAAGCGCATCGGGTAACTCCCCCCAGATCATTGCGTACTTCATACTATTGATGGACCCAATAAAAATCTTGATTGATGTAAGTGTTTATACCTTTTTTATATTAGAATTTTAAATAGTTTTACACTATGGAGAGATCTTCTTTTTTATGACTTGTTGAAAAATTCCGATGACTTACTGCTTTGGAGATCCCATGAATAAACATAGTTTGGTTATCTGCCGCTGAGACGGTGTTCGCAGAGGTCCCCAAAAGTGATCGAGAGTTTCCTATTGGAGGATACCCTGAACGACAGTTTGTCTTGCGTGCCTCTTACCAAACTCTGGTAAGCACATTTAGTTTTTGGTGGAGGATATTTACACATTTTTGTGGTGTTGGATACGGAGCGTTGTCTGTAAAGACTTCTATGAGCACTGGACACCCTATGCTTATATGCCTTATCTACGATTATTTTTATTATTCATCACTTTTTATAGGCACCGGACATTTTAATTGGGGATTTACCTGTTTTGATTGCTTTACATTTGAATGGACAGTTATTGTTACATATTGCACTTTTCTAATTTTTAGCACTGCGCTTATATCATACTATAAGTAGTCTACAGCTGGTGGTGTGCTACTGGCAGACTTGCTGCAAGGGCCTGGGAAACCCTGAGCTATACCATCATCCCTGTTAGTGGAGTCTGCTGAGAGGTCATGAGGTATAGTGGGGGTAGACTGGAAAGGCGAGAAGTGAGAAGGAGCAGAATTGCATCCCTTTTGTGTGGCATTCATGTGCTCTTGCCAACGGGCTGAGTGGTGGAAGGTTAAATGCCTTGTCAAGCATGTGGTACTCAAATGGCTGGTGTTTTTACCAGGCTTGATGTGCTTGAGGCAAAGTTTGCAAATTGTAACAGTGCGATTGGTTGCACAAGTGCTAAAAAGGCCCAAACAGCTGAGCTGTGGTAAGTCGGCCAGGAGATAACAGCTCCACAATCTGGTGGAATAGGGTGGCTGCTCTCTACCCTTCCATGATGGCTGCCTCTTTGGGGTTGTGCCTCACCTTCACTTTCCTCCTCTGCTCTGGCTCTGTCCGGCACCCAAGTCACGTCAGTCACCTCATCATCATCATCATCATCCCCTCCATCCTCATTATCACTGGAGACAACTTGGCAATACACTGCGGCTGGGGGAACAATATACTGCAGTAAACCTGCACTGGTGCACTGCAGTATACTGTGGTAAACGTGCAGTAACGCACTGATATATACTGTGGTAAACGTGCAGTAACGCACTGATATATACTGTGTTAAACGTGCAGTAACGCACTGATATATACTGTGTTAAACGTGCAGTAGCGCGCTGATATATACTGCGGTGAATGTGCAGTACCGCACTGATGTATACTGCATTAAATGTGCAGTAACGCACACAAATGTGCTGCGTTAAATGTGTAGTAACGCACCCATATATAACTGCGTTAACACGTGCAGTAATGCACTCAAATATACTGCGTTAAACGTACAGTAATGCACTGATATATATACTGCGTTAAACATGCAGTAACGCATCCAAATATACTGTGTTAAACGTACAGTAATACATTGATATACACTGCATTAAATGTGCAGTAACGCACTCAAATATATTGCGTTAAACATGCAGTAATGCACTGATATATACTGCGTTAAACATGCAGTAATGCACTGATATATGCTGCAGGAAGCCTGCCCTGACAAATTAAACTGACACTAAAGTCAAAATGAATGGTCACACTACACTCACAAAAACTGACACTAAAGTAAAAATTAATGGTCACACTACACTCACACTGAACTATCACTAGATTCACACTGAACTGATATTCTACACTGACAATGGAAGCACAATAGCACACTAACTCGCTAGGAGCAATGAACAGAGCCCTGTTCTATCTTTCTCCACGCCAATATCACACTGCAAATGGCCAATATGGGGAGAATATTTTTATAGTGTGGGGTGGGACTAAGAGCAATGAGCCATTATTGGATAGTCATCATTACTTTCTCCAGTCATGGCTATGACAGTGCTCTGTGCCCTGATTGGACAAAGCTTTCATTCTTCAGCTGATCAGAGCTGTCTGGGGTGTTCGTCAAATGGGCAAACAGCCAATGTTCGGCCCAAACTCATGCTTCGGCTGAACCTTTCGCCCAACTATACAGAGCAGATACTCTGAGAGGGGGAGCAGTGTAAGCTGAGAGCTGACTTTAAAGACTTTAATACTTATGCTGTGGATATAGAGGTCAGTGAGTCAGTGACACCTTGTTTTATAGCTCCCAACTGTCCCTGATTTCGAGGGACTGTCCCTGATTTCGAGGGACTGTCCCTGATTTGGAGCAATGTCCCTCTGTCCCTCTTTCCTCCTCATTTGTCCCTCGTGTTGGTCTGATCTATATAGTTGTATATAAAATGCACTTTTTATCTATCAAAAAGTGTTTCGCAGTGCTAAACCTTTCATCTGATTTCTAAATTGCTGCATGTATTAAGTCCAAATGCCAATATAAAGAAATAGTAGTGGTAAAAAAAAGCACTTGTGGGTTTAACCAATCTTGTTTTTTTGTACAATTCTCCTTTAAGGGGGTGTGGCAAGGGGTGTGTCCTATGCCTGTATACTTTTGCTGATAGGTGTCCCTCATTCCCATCTCAAAAAGTTGGGAGGTGTAAGTGACTACTTGAATGTCTAGAACATTAACACTTTCACGTTAGTTCAAATTTGAATGGCTTGATGAATCCATCCCTACTAGCTGTAATGTATACATTTTATGTTTTAATGGTCATCTTTTCTGAAGCATTCAGGCCAGTCACATGGTGCTATATGATGCTCTTTCTTTTCACCTCTTCTCTACATTAGGCAGCCCTCACTGAAGGAATGTGGAGATGACCAGTACACAGTGAATGAAGGGTGCACTGTGACACCCTGCACTGACAATATGTGCTCAGTTTTTCAGGTTGAGTTATGCTTGCTGGGTGTCATTTATCCTGGAAGACTAAGGATATTTTATGGTGAAGAGGAACTGCAGAGACAGCTCTGGGTTGAAGGTGAGAACTGCTTTTTTTTCAACAGAATAGTGATCTCCCTGCCATAGCCTGCCAAGGACTGGGCAGTTTTTACATCCTGCAGCCATTGTGGCTCTGCTTTGAATTATGGAGGGCTCCATTGTTGGAGTATACTGGGTATTATTATTGTTATACAGGCCTTTTATACAACCAAAAGTGCTTCACAAGGTAAAGGGAGACAATACAATTCAATATAAGAGGATTAGAGGGCCCTGCTGGTGAGAGCTTACAATCTAAAAAGGGAGAGAGGCAAATGATACAAAAGTAATAAATGTGAGATACAGTATGAACTGATGGAAAAAGTAAAAGTACAGTTTTTGTATGGAGGCAGGGAAGGCTTCCCTGAAGAGTTTTCAGAGATCACCTAAAGGCAGCAGAGTAGGAAATAGCCAGAAAGATTAGATTAGGGAGTAATAGTGGATGAAAGAGCTTCTGGAGAAGTCCTAAAGGCAAGCAGGGGAGATGTGTTAATAAGGAGAATAATATCCTGAAAAGATATTTTCAGAGACATTGCCATTGGGGTGGATTTAGTAAAGGCAAATAGAGTTTGGAAGTCCAGTTGCTCAAGAGCTTAGTAAATGGGGGAATGCACTGCTGACTTCCATCATCCAATTATATGCAAAAAGCAAAAATGCTTTTTTAATTTCCTTGCATGTGATTTGGTATTCTTTGTAAAGGGTAGCATCACCTCATTTACTAAGCTCTGGAGCAACTGCACTTGAAAATTGTACCGTCTATTTACCTTTAATAAAACCCTCCCATTATTATATATGGATAGTGCTGCGACATGCATGGTTTTGCAACACCTGCAGGATGTAAATATTACTGAACCCTTGACAGGCCATGGCAGTGTGGTTATTGTTCTTCTGCAACTGAATGCAGTATACATTTTGATGAGGAAGGCAGGGGTAGAGGAATGGAATAGGAGCATTTGTTTAAAACTATAAAAAATCGATTCACACATAAAGCAAATTGCAGAATCACAATATTTTTTAGATTTGTTGAACATATAGAGAATAATACAATTTTTAGGTTGAGTTGACTAAATCCTCACCTAGAAGGTAATATTCTAGCCCCTATTTGGGGATAAAAAATGTCACATACCTGTTAGAAACTAAATTTGTATTGTGCAATAAAATGTTTTTTTTGTCTATAAGTCATACATAAAATACCAAGAATCCTACTCAAAAGAATTTAATATATACATATTATGTATTACATATTTGGCATTGCCATACTATGTTTAAACACTACATAACTGTTGTCCATTGTACTGAGTTGAATGTATGCCACACAATTATTTTGTAATTACAGAGCGTATAATTCAGAGCTTCTGGTGCATAAAAACAATGAATTAGTGCAGCCTTCATGCACTGCCTAACAAACACTGCTCTTGCACAGGACAGGCTCCTAATGGCTATAGTAAATCAAAATGTCAAGCACGGCATCCTCCAATGTCTTTGCCATGAGAAATGCATCATTGGATATGTGGTGCAGTTGTGGTTGATACTTTTGCCTTACAGTACTAGAGTCCATGGTGTAATTCCCAGCAGAAACACTTTATAAATTGAGTCCATTTACTCTTAATTGTGTGAGCCTTTACCCATTATCTGATAAAATAATTGTGGGTTAACTGGCTTGTGACGAATGTATGCCACGGTATGCGTGCTTGTCTGTGTGGTATAACATACAGTATGAATCAAAAATCAATGTAGTAAAAATGATTACATTTTTAATATCCTTTTTGGCATTATGGATAGTTTCAGCGGTATGTCTTTTCTACAGAAAAAATAAGCTTGACTCTTGACTCATAGTGGGGCCTGTTATGCCTATTTTGCATCATTCCTCGTACACAGCTGTATTCTAAATCTAAACTATTATCCTACTTTTAATTTTTTTTTTTAAAAATGTTTCTTTATTAACTACTTAAAGACTGGAATGGTTTACCCTCTCCCTGCACAGACTCTTTTTCAGTTTTCAGCACTGTCACACTTTGAATGACATTTACTCTGCCATGGAACACTGTATCCAAATGAAATACTGATCATTTTTTGAGACAGTTTTCTTTTGGTGGGTTTTTAATCACCACTGTATTTTTAGTTTTTGTTATACCATTATACCATTTTTCAAATAAATAATCTTTCTTTACAAATTTAGGCCAAAATGTATTCTGCTACATTTTTTTGGTAAAAAAATAACCCAAATCAATGTATGTGTATATTTAGTCTGTGTGAAAGTTATAGAGTCTACAAACTATATTATATATATTTGAAAATTGATTAAGTGCCTCTCATCTCATCCGCACTGATCTCATATCTTGAGGCCCTAAAATGCCAGGACAGTAAAAATACCCCCAAATGACCACTTTTTAAAAAGTAGACAGTCTAAAATATTTAGTAAGAGGCATAGTAAATTATTTCCCATACATAGCATAGGCATTCTTACAATTACACCCCAAAACACATTCTGCTATGCTTTTTTTACAGCCTAGAAGCATAGGGGGGCCCAAAATCCAAGCAGCACCTTTGGGCTTTCAATGAGTATAAATTACGCTTCTAATTTCCTGGCTACCTATCATATTTTTGAGTCCATAAAGTACAAGGACAGAAGAAACACTCCCAAAATAAACACATTTTGGAAAACCAACATTTCAATGGTGAGTCTTTGAAGACTTACTTTTTTTTTTGCCACAATGCAGAAAAAAAAAAATTACACAAAGTTTATTTATTTTATTACAGGTACTGATATAGCACTGTCAATTTACGCAGCGCTTTACATATATATGTACATTGTACATTCACATCAATCCCTACGCTTGAGGAGATTACAAAGTTGCAATTAATAAGATATTGCTAACATACAGCATAGGCATACTCATTACACCCTAAAGCACATTCTGTTACTTTTTCCGAGTATGGCAATACCACATATGTAAGCATTCCGGATGTTTGCCAATAGGTCCGGCACTTACCTCATCGTGGCACGGTGCAGGCAACGGCTCAGCGGGCAGCGGCTCTGAGTCCTCTCCATGGCGGCCAGGCAGTGGGCAGCATGGTGCAGTGGTTCCGAGTCCTCTCCATGGCGGCTTCCACCTCCTCCTAGGTGTTCAATATGATCACCTGTCCTTTCAGCCAATCGGGGTTATGGATAACAAACCCGCTAGCCAGGAGGAGGATCAGCGTTGCAACAGCGAATATTCATTCGCTGACGCAACACACCTGGGTGGGCTCCTGACACAATGCTCTGTGCCCTGAGCCCACCCTATTTTGAAGCCTATTAGAGCCTCTGGCTCTAATCAGGTGCTTCAAAAGACACACCCCCGCCTATTCCCGCAATTGTAATACATGAGGCGGCAGCAGGATGCACGGGTTCAGGAGTGTGTTACGCTCAGAATGCAGGGCTCCGAAGTGCGTTACGCTCAAAATGTAGGGTTCAGGAGTGTGTTACGCTCATAATGCAGGGTTCAGGAGTGCATTGCACTCAGAATGCAGGGTTCAGGAGTGCATTATGCTCAGAATGCAGGGTTCAGGAGTGCATTACACTCAGAATACAGAGTTTAGGGAGTGTGTTGTGCTCAGGATGCAGGGTTCAGGAGTGCATTGTGGTCAGAATGCAGAGTTCAGCAGTGCATTGCGGTCAGAATGCAGGGTTCAGGAGTGTGTTGCAGTCAGAGTTCAGGGTTCAGTAGTGTGTTGTGGTCAGAATTCTGGGTTTAGGAGTGGGTTGCTCAGAATGCAGGGGTGGGGGGTGATGTGAAGGGTGGTAGAGGACACTGCAATGGGGGTGACACTGCCCACAACAGTGTCCTCTGCCCCTTCACATCACCCCGCCACCCACACACACACAGTGGTGTCTTTTGCCCCCCCTTTCCCCTATAGCAGTAACCCCCCCCCTTTCCCTCCTCTCCCATAGCACAGTGTCCTACCTGTTTCCACAGTGGATCCCAGGAGGCAGCACAGTTCTGGACAAAAGGCGGGAACTGGCATGGTGACTTTTTTATATTAGCAAGCTGGTGATTGGTTGCTTAGAACCACCTTGTGTGCTAGCAACCAATCACCAGTGGTTTAATATAAAAAATTTGTTTGGTCAGCTCCTCTGCCTGCTCTCTGTTCTGAGTTTGGCTTCCTCCCAGTCTCTGCAGTTCACAGCGGCAGAGGAGGATGGAGGCAGGAGGGAGAGAGAGACACCAGGCAGCGGGCAGCATGGTGCAGCTGCTCCGAGTCCTCTCCACGGTGACTTCCACCTCCTCCTAGGTGTCCAATAGGATCGCCTGTCCTTTCAGCCAATCGGGGTGATGGATAACAAAAACCTGCTGGCCAGGAGGAGGATCAGCATTGCAACAGCAAATATTCATTTGCTGTCGCAACACACCTAGGTGGGCTCTGGACACAATGCTCTGTGCCCTGAGCCCATCCTATTTTGAAGCCTATTAGAGCCTCTGGCTCTAATCAGGTGCTTCAAAAGACACACCCCCGCCTATCCCCACAATTGTAATTCATGCGGCGACGGCACAATGCACGGGTTCAGGAGTGCGTTACGCTCAGAATGCAGGGCTCCGAAGTGCGTTACGCTCAAAATGTAGGGTTCAGGAGTGTGTTGCGCTCAGAATGCAGGGTTCAGGAGTGCATTGCACTCAGAATGCAGGATTCAGGAGTGCATTACACTCAGAATACAGAGTTTAGGGAGTGTGTTGCGCTCAGAATGCAGGGTTCAGGAGTGCATTGCGGTCAGAATGCAGGGTTCAGGAGTGCGTTGCGGTCAGAATGCAGGGTTCAGGAGTGGGTTGCTCAGAATGCAGGGATCGGCGGGGGGGGGGTGATGTGAAGGGTGGTAGAGGACATTGCAATGGGGGTGACCCTGCCCATAACGGTGTCCTCTGCTCCTTCGCATCACCCCCTCACCCACACACACAGTGGTGTCTTCTGCCCCCCTTTCCCCTATAGCAGTAACCTACCCCCCTTTCCCTCCTCTCCCATAGCACAGTGTCCTACCTCTTTCATCAGTTGATCCCCGGGAGGCAGCACAGTTCTGGACAAAAGGCGGGAGCTGGCATGGTGACTTTCTTTATATTAGCAAGCTGGGGATTGGTTACTTAGGACCACCCTGTGCGCTAGCAACCAATCACCAGTGGTTTAATATAAAAAGTTTGTTTGGCCAGCTCCTCCTCCCGCCCTCTGTCCTGAGTTGTGCTTCCGGTCTCTGCTGTTCACAGTGGCAGAGGAGGATGGAGGCAGGAGGGAGAGAGAGACACCAAGACATAGATAGCATGGCAGAGCCATGGAGGAGGCTCGAGGCTGGGAGGGGAGACAAGGACTGGCACATAGAAGGTGGGGGTCGGTGGCGCAAGAACCTGTTCATGGTCATCTTGTCATCTGCAGGCGGTCGACAGGTGGACCACAATGGACAGGTTGCTGACCCCCGGTCTAGGAGATAAAACATATGAAGAGAGACTTAACATGTACAGTCATAGATGAATGCAGCCCACTGCATTAAGGTGTGCACCCCAAGCTCAAAAACACATGTCTTTTACTGCAGCCATAGCTGCACTGGACAGTGAACGAATGGGAAGTGCTCTGTGCTGAGTGGCTTCCCATTTATTTACAAACAGAAGCATAGAAAAAACAGTTTATAATGCTTTAGTTATGATCGAACACAGTGAGTGAGTGTGTTCACTGTGTTCATTTAGAAAAGGAAGAGGCCGGTAAATTACATATTGATTAGCCCCTTCCCCCCTATCCAGCCTGAAACATCCCCTGCAGCAGCCGGAGGGAGAGGAGAGGAAAGGAGGGAAGTCAGCAGCAGCTTTGGGGGTAACATGAGGGGAAGCCCGGGCAGTAGGGGGAATCTGGCACACCCCCTGTGCACACCTATTTGTACAGTCTAGAGGAAAGAAGGTAAAGGAGAGACATGATTGAAACCTTTAAATAGTGGAAAAGAAGAGGCTTGGAAGCCTGAGAATGTTACAAGGAAGCAGAAAAACACAGTAAGAAACATCTTCATGAAAAATAAATTACATGGCCATTAGGTAGTGGATATGTATGGATTCATTTTGGAGAATAAGGATATTGTCTAGTATCACTCTAATGTGTTAAAGGTCACATGAGATTTTACTGATTGGGTTTAGGTATACTTTAAGGTTTTCAAACGTTTACAGAAACGCATCTGAGTGTTTTATTAGTGTTCATCTTTTCTCAAAGGAGAAGAGGCAGAGCTGTATGGAAGGTCATATTATCCCGAATATCAAAGTCAATTGTGAGATGGATGAGATTAGTTAAGGTCTATTCAGTAGGCATTCACTCATCTCTGCCACTTTGGGTTGTCAGATAATATTTATCCTTATTTTGTCTCCATATTGTATATGAAACATGCTTTGAGGATACAAATTTAAGTTAACCACTTAAGGACCAGGCCTTTTTCTGACTTTTTGTGTACAAGAAAAAAATCAGTATTTTTTGCTACAAAATTACTTAGAACCCCCAAACATTATATATATATATATATATATATATATATATATATATATATATTAGCAGAGGCCCTAGAGAATAGAATGGCGGTCGCAATTTTTTATGTTACAAGGTTTTAACAAAAAAAAATACACTTTAACCATTTCCTTATCATGCTATAGCCAAAAGACAGTTAACAGCTAACAGAGCACAGCTCTGCTGCTCAGGCAGGGAGACCATGGACGTCCTCCCAGAACCAAGCCCCCCACACACCCCCTGGAGCGCACATCTGGCGCACTCTGTGATGGCTGTGTCCTTCAGACACAGCCGATCACAGATCGAGGTAAAGGGCCAATCACAGCAGTCCTTTGACTGCTGGGATTGGCCCTTCACAGACTTGCCGGTTATCGGCAGTACTTTATTCACACCCTGTCACAGCGTGAGGAAAGCAGAGCCGGTTACTGGTCAGTGTCACAGTGCCCTGATTATCAGTGCAGCCCCATCACTGCTGCCTCTCGGTACTGCCCATCAGTGCCGCCTACCAGTGCCCATCAGTGCTGCATATCAGCGCAGCCTCATCAGTGCCTCCTCATCGGTGCTGCCTCATCAGTGCCCATAAGTGCAGCCTATCAGTGCCCATCAGTGCAGCCTCATCAGTGCACACCAGTGAAGGAGAAAAATTATTTATTTGCAAGATTTTATAACAGAAACTAAAAAAATTGTTTTTTTTTAAATTTCATTCTTTTTTCATTTGTTTAGCAAAAAACTAAAAAAACCCAGTGGTGATTAAATACCACCAAAAGAAAGCTCAATTTGTGTAAAAAAAAATTATGAAAATTTCATATGGCTGCAGTATTACATGACCGCGCAATTGTCATTCAAAGTGCAACAGCGCTGAAAGCGCTTGGGCAGGAAGGGGGTGAAAGTGTAAGTGGTTAATGCATTTTAAAAAAAGCACAATATATGCCCCAATTTTATTGTAAAATATGAAATATGATGTTATGTCGAGTAAATGGATATCCAATATGTCATGAGTTTAAATTGCCCACAGTTGTAGAATAACGCCAAACTACAGTACACAGGAGGTCTAGAATTATTGCTCTCACACTGACGCTCACAGCGGTACCTCACATGCGTGGTGTGAACGCCGTTTACATATGTGTGCATGACCTAGGTATGTGTTCACCACTGTGCGCCAGCACGGTGGGACGGGGGAGCTTTAAAAATAAATAAATACGTTTTACTTTTTTTTTTACTCCGTCCCTTTTAAAAAAAATGTTTTGATGACTTTTATTGCTATCACAAGGAATGTCAACATCCCTTTTGATAGAAATAAGCAGGTCCTCTTTATGAAGAGATCTGGGGTCTCTAAAATGGAAAGCATTAGATCCAAAAATATGATCTAATGCTTTAAAAAAAATGGCCTTGTTTAAATTGGGTCAAAACAGGAAGTGATGTCATGATGTCACTCCAGTCCTCCTAGACCATAGAGATTAGCAGAGGCCTTCTTTCCTTAGCTTATCTCTGTGACCAGCCGCCGCCAGCACTGGATCGGTTCCTGAACTCACCGATCATCCAGGTAAGCCCATGAACGAACTGAAAGCGGTGGTTAGCCACTTATAAAAGAGACCCAGCAGCTAATCAGCTGCTCAGATCACTTTTATCAGAAAGATCAGCGCCTGAGGGAAATTTCAATAACGGGGTTATGGCATCTAGCTGCAGCCACAACCCTGGATTAAACATCAAGTTTATGACGTATTTTCCCAGTTAGGTGGTCGACAAATGGTTGTTCCAGAGCATTGCATTCAGTTAAATTGAAGGTAACCACGGTTTTTAAAAAATTTTTCTTGTTATAGGACAATAAGGTGGACCGAGATGCTATGTTCCTCAAATGGGTTGCTAAATAGTATTGCTTTTTAAAATCTGGGATGGTCAAAATATTTATTGTGTCCACCATGTCAATTGCACAACAATTATTGTCCCCAGGTTGTCAGTGCATGATAAAACCTACCGGAATAATATAGGAGAGTAGGCTACTTAGCCTATTGACAAAGATTTTAGTTGGGTGGTAGCTTGTTAAATCTTTTTCTAATTTAGAAAATACTGTTGTATAGGAGTGTGACATTGTTTTGGGATGACATCTCCTTTTAGAAATCCATTTAAAAGAGAACTCATATAGGACAGAAATATGGTGGAGAAAAAGCATAAGTATGGTAAACCTGGTATCTTCTAATTTGAAAGTTGTTTAATAATTTCAATGATCTCCTCTTGATTTGGAGGTTAGGGATTTTCACTTCAGCATGAACAAATTTGTGTATATTACTTTTGCTGAAATAGAATTGTGAAGGGTCGTTCCAGTTCTGGCAGTTTTGAACCTCTTGTTATAAATTAACTAGTAATCTACAAGATGTGAGCAAACATAAGTGTGTCAAAGGTAATATAACCTATGAAGTCACATATTGCACACTGTCCTTTTAAAAGATGGTCTCTATTTATATTTGCTAGAAGTGTATTATTTTACTTTCCTTGACAATAAAAATAATAATGTAGGGCATGTTTTAGGTGAAATTTAGATAGTTTAAGCAGGAAATCCTTAAGTTGCCAGTGGCATATCATGAAGATTAGTGTCTGCCCCTAGCGTGAATAGTAGAGTAGGTGATAGGAAGAATGTGCGATATTCTGACATCTTCCAACACTGTGGTGTTTACAAAGATGTAGTTGACTCTAGTATGAGTTTTATGTTTTGGGAAAGGGATGTAATTTGCTTGTCTGTATGGTGATTGGTGTGGCAAATATCAAACAGTCCATGTTTTTAGATCAAGTGTTTATATCTACATGACTGAAGAGTAGTTGGTGGTGGAGATGGTAGTAACTAGTGGGAGACTGTCCCGCGGAGTTGAAAAACATGATTTTTGTACTCACAGTAAAATCATTTTCTTGGAGTTTATTAAGAGTAGAATCAGGAGCATTAGGTTACACTGCTAACTTTACATTGAAGGGGATACTGGCAAACAAAAAAAAGCTGTTGGCCATCCAAGTATATCCCCTCCCACTTCCATGATGCTTCAGTTGTTTAGAAAAGCAGTAAAAGGATCATAAACATCGAGGGTATTGGACCCTGTATCCCTTGATGAATTTCAAGAAAAGGATTTTACAGTGAGTAGAAAAATCCTGCTTTCTCGATCAATAATCAAGGGACATAGGATCATCAGTAGAACATTAATGCTGGGATGTCCTGAAGCAGTTCAACTGAGGAAAGGTCAATAGAATGCTAAAAGCCCAAAAAAGTACAGTGAAACATATTGGGGGTTGTCTGCTGCTTAAAGAGCTGCTGGCAGGACCTTATGCCCATAGCTTGCTTCTGCAGATGTCTGAATATTCATCTAGTAAAAGTTAGAGACCATGATGACCTTGCAAATAGGGGAAACAGAAGTTTGATACCAAAAAGCCCAGCAAAATCACCCACAGATCTCTACAAGTGTGTCTTGACTGGATAAAGTGAAACCTCACCTTATCCTTAACCCAGTAAACATGAAAAACGACCTGTCTTGGACACTGAAAAATGGTGGAACGTGAAGCAGACCTTTCCTTATGGGGACATTCAGAAGTGAGAAAGGAGTCATTCTGTCTGAAGGAAGATATAGCTATAATACAACAACCTCTTTTACTACCTCCAAACAATGAAGAGATACAGTATATGGATGTAATTGGGATATTAGGATGAACCAGAGCAGAAAAAGATGAAAGAACAGTTAAAAGACATAGTTAAGAGTAGAAACAATCTAAGGAAGAAAGAAGGATCTAGATCTCAAGACAACTTTATCCTTGTGAAGGATAAGAAAATGCTCTGTACAAGACAAGGCTGCCAGTTCAGACACTCACCTAGCAGCGTTAATAATAATGAGGAATGCTATCTATGACTTAGTCGATAAAGAGATATCTCTGATGGGTTCAAAAGGTAGCTGAGAGAACCAGATTGAGATCCCACTACGTCACTGGAGGTTATCAGATGTAACTATGTGAGCAAAACCTTGCTCGAAGGCCTTCACTAGGGAATGAAAACGACCACGACAGCTGATATTTTCCCCCTGCTGATACCCAAAGCCAAGTGCTGGTCTAGACCTAAAGTCAATATCTGTCCCATGGAGTATTTTCTAGAATTACATTCTCTAGCCTCAAATATGCAACTGAGAGGGTATGAATAATCAAATCAGAAAGACCCCTACCTCTTAGAGCCAACCAGGACAGCCATCAGAAATTTTTGGGCCCCTTACACAGCTTTAGACCTGGGCCCCCTGTCTGACCACCAACATTCCCCAGGGACCTCCCACTGGACATCCCACCACATCCGCCCACTGGCCAGTGGTGTACACATGTTGCAGCCGCAGTAGGAATTATACACCCTGTCACAATTACCAGGTGTAGCCTGCCAAGCATGACCCATTCAAGTGAAGTGAAGTGTGCAATGCATGCTAGTGTGGGATCCAAGGGATTAAAAAAACAGTGCACAGGCAGCACAGTCTGATGACGGGCGGAAGCTCGAAATATATTGAAGCTGAGGCTTGGAACGCTGTTTGAATGGAGTCAGAGGAAGACGCAGATTCTGCCAGAGGCAGGACGGGTGAGATACAGGAGATATCCCCACGGAGGGTCCCGAACTGCATTCTTAATTTGAGAGAGGCGTTTGTATATCTTACTTAATATGAGCATAATTATTGTCGGGTTTCATAGGGATATTTTATCCCTATAAAACTATTTTATACTATTATGGCTTTTTTTGGTTTCATGGCTGGATTAACCTAGAGGAAGACGCCCAATAGGGTGTGTGGATCAGAGGAATTACACCTAGAGAATTTAGGACCTCATTGTCCATTGAATTTATTGGAGTACGGAGAGATTTCCTTTTTGCTGTGTGGTCCCATGGGGGCTAGATATTTCTGGTGAGCATATTGAGTGGCTGTATGCCAGTGGTTCACTGTGCGGGTGGAATAGTCTGTGGACACTAATCCCTCAAGCACCGGCGGTGGAATCTATACTAATTAATTTGGGATTTTGGACTTTATATATATACATTTTTTTCACATTGTTGAAACACATTTTAACCAGTTCCACACTGCCTACCGTCTATTTACGGCGGCAGTGTGGACGCTGGCCGTGAATCGCCGTAAAAAGGCGGCAATCTGCGAATGGCCAAGGAGTGTGCCCCAATGTCCGCCGGCGAGCTGCGATGAGCGGCCACAGGCAAAGAGTGGGGAACCGCCGATGTAAACACGGCTGTTCCCCGCTCTGTTAGTGGGGGCATGGGAGATATACTGACCCCTGTCACTGGGATCACTTAGATCTCTCATGCCCATGGTAGCCCAACCCCCCCACAGTTAGAACACGCCTAGGGAACATAGTTAACCCCTAGATCTCCCCCTGCAGGTTAACCCCTTCCCTGCCAATGACATTTACACAGTAATCAGTGGACATTTAAATTTCTGATCGCTGTATAAATGTCATTGGTCCCAAAAAGTGTCAAAAATGTCCGCCATGTCCGCTGCAATATCGCAGTACCACTAAAAATTGCAGATCGCCGCCATTACTAGTAAAAAATAAAAAAAAAAAATAAAAACCCCAGAAATGAATTCTCATCATCCATAAACGCGGCCACTTTTGCGCAAACCAATCAATAAAAGCCGATTGCGATTTTTTTTATCACAGATATGAGGAAGAATATAAATCAGGCAAAAAATTTTATATTTTTTTTTTGTATTTGTATTTTAGCAAAAAGTAAGAAATTTGGGTTTTTTTGCAAAATGGTCGCTCTTCTTTTGTTTATAGCGGTGATCAGAAATAACACAGAGGGGATCAAATACCACCAAAAGAAAGCTCTATTTGTGGGAAAAAAAGGACACAAATTTTGTTTGGGTACAACGTCGCATGACCGCATAATTGTCAGTTAAAGCGACGCAGTGCCGAATCGCAAAAAGTGCTCTGGTCCTAACCTGGGAAATTCTTCCGGGGCTGAAGTGGTTAAGGAAATGGACTTTATGACTTTATTCTGATAAATATAAATGTATTATTAATTGTGTATAATTCACATATAGGTTTAGTAATATTTCATTTTTATTTTATTTTTTAATTTTTATTTTTTTGACACATATTTTGGTATTTAATCACCTTCTTACACATGGTATATGTCATCCATTTATGACATTGTTTCTATTCTAATTTTTATTGATATTTTTATGTTATGATTTTGATCAAGTAGAAATTGTGCAGATACAAAACATTATTTCTGAATAGGTCCGCACCCTAAATATTTTCTAAATAACCATTTCTGTATTGTCCTACTGTTAGGAGCAGTGACTAGATATATATTTTGGTTTTATATATGTGTGTGTGTGTGTGTGTGTGTGTGTAGATGCACACATATACTTCTTATACACCGCTATATTTGGGTATATATACACATTTTCACTATATATATATACAGGCGATCCCGAGGTT
Organism: Glandirana rugosa; assembly: GCA_018402905.1. Classification (NCBI taxonomy): domain Eukaryota; kingdom Metazoa; phylum Chordata; class Amphibia; order Anura; family Ranidae; genus Glandirana; species Glandirana rugosa. The sequence continues at coordinate 1,385,100 of BLSH010430183.1, forward strand.
ACAAACAAGATAGGGACTGTGGGTTTGTTCTTAAGTTGAATTTGTTTGTAAGTGGGAACAGGTACATTTTTTAAGTGTAACTCCAGCCAAAATAACTATTTTTAAGCTTTTTGGATAGCATAGGGAAGGGGTGACACCCCTGTAATGTTTGTTTTGCTGTCTAGGTTTCTGTTCAGAAGATTTCACCTCACTTCCTGTCCCCAATAATAATTGGATTTTGAAAATTTTGGGTTGTTGTGGAAACAAACTTTGGTGATAAAGCCTCAGTGGAGATACTTTTTTCCCATAATAAATCTTACATGAGTGAATTTCCCTTCCTAGGGGGAGATTTCCTCTCACTTCCTGTTGTCTCCCTCCGTTTGTAAGTAGGAGTTGTTTGTAAGTCGGATGTTTGTAACTAGGGGACCGCCTGTATATATATATATATTTTTTTTTTCTTTATACACAGATCATTTTCAATATTTTTATTTGTCTTTAGGTGGCGCATCTTTTTTATTGGTAATTCACCTGAAATGTGAACAGCTGACAAGGGCTAGGAACGGCTAGAATATGAAGTGCTGCCCAAGACAGAATTTGTTCCACTTCCTCTTTCCAATGGAAACTTTTGGTTCCACATTGATAGTTGTTTTTCTTTATTTTATATAGAAAAAATGTACTTTTACACTTTTATTAAAAACATAGAAACACCCCGCCACACAGCGCAGAACATATATTCAAGGCTAAGTTCACCTTTTTTTTTTCTAAAATCCAGCTCCCCTATGTACCAATATACCAGTAATGTACCTCCGTTGCACAAAAATACAAATTTTCTTTCACTTTGAAGTGGAATACCGTTGTTATGGTAGCAGATAGCTACCATAACCCCAGTATCTTTTTTTAGTGCCGGCAATTCTGCACATGATAAAAGTGGTCTCAGCAGCGGATACGCCACGAGATCACTTTTATCAGCGGCGGGAGGGGTGTCCCGCTAGTTTCCGGTCATCTCCGCCACTTACCGGACCCACCGGCAGCGGCGGAGATGATCGGGTCTGTCCCCTCCAGTGTCCGTGAGCCGAGTAGGCGGCTGAAGCCGTTCACCCGGCTCCAAAACATGGCAGGGCTGAAGCGACTTCACAAGTCACTTCCGCCCAATGGTCTTAAAGGGCCCTTTTTTTTTTTGCATTGCCATTTTTTTTATTTGTTTTTTTATTTTGCCTTTTAGTGTAATTATGAGATCTGAGGTCTTTTTGACCCCAAATCTCATATTTAGGAGGTCCTGGCATGCTTTTTTCTATTACAAGGAATGTTTACTAAAAGTGATCAAAAATGTTTGTTTTTAAAAGAACACAGTAAAATAAAAATTAAAAAATAAAATAAATAATTAAAAAAAAATTAAAGAGCCCCGTCCCCGCGAGCTCGCGCGCAGAAGCGAACGCATACGTAAGTCCCACCCACATATGAAAAGGGTGTTCAAACCACACATGTGAGGTATTGCCGCGATCTTAGAGCGAGAGCAATAATTCTAGCACTAGACCTCCTCTGTAACTCAAAAATGCTAACCTGTAGAATTTTTTAAACGTCGTCAATGGAGATTTTTATGTTGCAAAGTTTGTCGCCATTCCGCGAGCGGGCCCAATTTTGAAGCATGGCATGTTGGGTATCATTTGACTCGGTGTAACATTATCTTTCACAATATGGAAAAAAATTGGCCTAACTTTACTGGTGTCTTATTTTTTAACTCATAAAACAGATTTTTTTTTTTTTTAAATCGCGCTTGTAAGACCGCTGCGCAAATACTGTGTAACATAAAGTTTTGCAACGGCCGCCATTTTATTCTCTAGGGTGTTAGAAAAAATATATATAATGTTTGGGGGTTCTAAGTAATTTTATAGCAAAAAAACCTGATTTTAACTTGTGAACACCGAACCCAAAAAACAGGCTTGGTCTTAAAATGATTAAAGACCAGGCCTACCTCCATCCTGGGCTGTAGTTTGCAGATCATTTCAGAAATGATCACACACAGGACGGAGAAACCGGTATAACCAAGGAAAGAGTTTACCAACTGTCCTCATTAGCACATATCAACTAAGTTTTCAGAGCACCCCTGGCATTCCTCCATGCGTGCATTTGCCTTACTTCCCCAGCGTCCCTTTGGATAGGTTCAGGATGCATGCTAAATTCCCTGGGGCCACATGCAGCCCACAGGACACCCCTGATGTAGTGCAAGAGCTTACCTGATTGGATACAGAGTGATTGGATAAGGAGGTGTGTCCTCCTATTATTTAGTTTTAGTAAATCTAAAGGAGATTGTACAGAGATTGTATAGTGTATGGCCACATTTATACATCTAAAATTACCTAGTTGCGCTTTCAGCATCATTATTTGTTAACAGCACACCAAACACAGAAGTAATCACACATTTTGCCACAAAAAAACTTGCCCCACAGGCTACTTTGCCAGGTGTGGCTCAGCTCAACGAAATCAACAGGCTCTCCTATGTGTGTCACTGGAAAAACAAGCCAAAAAACATGCGTTTCCACTGCGCTAGATGTGAATGGGTCCTGAACATGAAATTGGTGCATTTACAGAAGAACAATGAGGCTCTATTCACATATATGTGTTTCCAAACGCATGACAAACTGCACAGAAAATGCGTGCTTTGCCATGCATTTCAGAAATGCTGCAAATGTGCATCATTGTTTGTGTTATCATTACATGTTAAAGGCTCCCCAAGTGAGGCAAACACACCAAAAACTGCGGTAATGCACCGTGCCCCACTCCACAAAAAAGTTCCAGAGCTTCCCTGGGCCGATTTTTGCGCGTAGGTCAGCCTATTCAAGTGAATGGACTGCCCTATGCATGTTGAGTGAAAACCTTTTAAAACACCCAAAACAAACGCATGCAGGAATGTGAGTTTTCCTATGTGGAGACGTGAACGAGGCACAACAACTGAGTGTCTCTGTCCACTTCCTTCTATGTACTTGTATAACGATAGCCATACTCTATGCAATTTTCCTTTTGATTTACCAGAACTATGGAATAGCAGACAACCCATTCAATTTGTATCAATTCAGACAGGCCCTTGTACTACATAGCTGATGGGAGATCTAAATGAG
>BLSH010430183.1:1402990-1421248 GCA_018402905.1 Glandirana rugosa
TTCATCCTTACGTTGAAGTTTTTTGTCTTTTAGACTTCACTATCGATTGATTATCTCAACTCGCTTGGACCTGACATTTCAAGCCCAGGCATGGCTTGAAACCCCACAGGCCCTGGGCCTGGGCCTGGACACCCCAAAGTTCGGTACGGACCCGAACTTTACAGTCCAGGTTCGCTCAACTCTATTAGTTAGCTATCACTTCAGATTTTCTGTTTTTTGAAGTTGCATTCCTACTTTAGAATTTTCGTTCTTTTGAATTTTCAGATTTTCATTCTTATTTTCGGATTTTCGAATTTCCAAAATTTCGAATTTCCAAATTTCTCGAAAATTCTGATATTTCCGAATTGGTGAATTTGTCGAAATTTGTTAAAAAATAAATTCGGAACGAAACAAATTGCACATGTCTACTGCAGAACAAAGTAGGCAAATGATTACTTGGGGTATTCACATCCAGCTGCAGAAAAAGGAGAGGTTATATGGATGGAGGTCACTGAGTGACTATGAGGCAGCAGGGACAAACTGAGGTAAACTTGTGACCCTGGCGAGGAGAGCAGAGGTGAGAACTACCTCATTCTAAAGGGTGGAAGAGGCCGTGTAAGTGCATGCGCATCACGGCTAAGAGTGATGCAGATCTGAATTCTCCAGTGTGATAACCCTTTCAGGGAATAATAGGAAAGGACAGCAATAGTGTGCCATGGTCATATGGTGACACGCCACAGACTTAGCTTTTGCGTCCAATTGCTCCTAAAGAGGGCAGTATAACGTAATGTTCCTTTTTTTCCACTTCCTGTATCCCTGATGAACGATTATTAAAAGTAAGATAAAGTTCCTGAGGTGGCCCCAGCAATCCAGAAGAATATGACCCCAACCTGATACGCATGTGCAATAGGAATTGCATGTGGCCTTTTTGTGAATATCTTGGGAGCAGGGCTAAAGGTAAGTATTTAGGTATGTGGCTTCCGCTGGGAGGGGACAACTGTGCTAAATGTGAAGTCATCCTTTCAATTCTCTGGATAAAGAATTTGCCTCCCTTCTTGCCATGAGACTTAGATGTATTGCCAAAACTACAACATCTTTTTTGAATCCCACAGGGGGCAAAATGCACATAGCACTTCGTTCTTCTCAGATCTATGCTGTGGTTAACAATTAAAAGCACATCTTTTTGTTTGTGCTGTACTGTAGTTCCATCCCAGGCTATGGGTTTACCTATGGGGGAATCACTACACAGCACTGCCACCTCCCCCTCTATCCTGTGTACTAGCTGGCAGACATTGTGTAGCTTTCATTGCATATCTGTTCAGTGACAGCAATCAGTGTGTTAGGGAACTCCTCTGTTAGGGCTTCTGTGAGCTCAGCAGTAAAGAATACAACCCAGTCTATTAATAAATCCATATTTCCACTCTGTGAACAGACAGGAGCTCAGCCGCTGCTGCCAGCTTTGTCAGGGGGTGGAGGTTGGCATCATCCGAGTACACATGGCATGTGAGCAACAAGCGTACACACAGAAAGAGGTTACAAGGGAGATACTTTGCAGGACACATACATACCAGCATGCTGAGGTCAGCACCTGCTGCCAGAGACCAGGCAAAAATACTTGTGTTGTGATCAGCTCTGTGCATGCTGCCGCAGACCAGCCAGAGATGCTCCTGCTGTGTTCAGCACTGTGCCTTCTGACAGAGATCCACCAGAAACAGTTCTTATGCTGTGATCGGCCATAGATGAGCATTATCACCAGCCCCTTTCCTCTGTTTGCTGTCTGTCACCACCCCTACCCCTCTCTGTGCTGTCTGTCACTGACAACTATGTATTTATCTCCTTGTGAACAGCAACAGGGCAGCCTAGCAGACCTGAACCCTATCAGGCCACATACCTTCAACATTGGGAGGGTACCATGCCAGAGAGGGTACCAAAATCAAGCACACTGGCAAAGCACCTTGTCCCCGTGTTGATGCAGACAGGGCCTCATCCCCAAACACCCAACCCATCCAGACATCCAGCCCTGTCCCCTACATCCCCCTAAGTACAGGGCACATAGTACCCCTTGGTACTCATTCACAAAAAATGTAAAAAGTAAATAAAAACCACACCGTAGAAAAAAGTACTTCATTAATAAATAATCCTCCTTATATACATTTATTTGACCTAAAAAGGCTCTTCAAGCACACTGGCAAAGCACCATGTCCCCATGTTGATGCAGACAGGGCCTCATTCCCAAACACCCAACCCATCCAGACATCCAGTCCTGTCCCCTACATCCCCCTAAGTACAGGGCACATAGTACCCCTTGGTACTCATTCACAAAAAATGTAAAAAGTAAATAAAAACCACACCTTAGAAAAAAGTACTTTATTAATAAATACTCCTCCTTATATAAATGTATTTGACCTAAAAAGGCTCTTTAAAGAAACAATACAAGGGATTATGGAAGAGTATGAAATGGTAAACTGGAGACATGCATTATATTGATCAGAAAGGAGAAAGATGGAGGAAGTGTAACCTAGGAAACTGTAAACAATTAGTTGAATACGATTGGGAAGCAGTCAGCCAACCCTGGACCCCTGAGGAAGTCATGTGACGCGACATAACACATAGGACGGAGTCGAGTGACATCATTATGCTCAACCAGGAGGTGATCAGACAAACAGAGCAGTAGCAGGGCCAGTCACATTTATATGTATATCTATGGGATTTTTAAAAAGCAAGCAATATTCCTCTGGGCACCAGATATTATGCACTATATAATGTAAGTAGTTGATTTTATTTATTTTATTAAATATTGGTGTTCCTATGGAAAGTGCTATGAGTCTTATTCTGAGCTGCATCATACCTGGAAGAGGAGGAGTCATAAAAGCAGAGTGGTGGAGAGTGGTATGAAAACCCCTGAAAAGGAAAGGATTACTGTGACCTTTATAATTTACAGGTGAAACCCCAAAGGTAAGAGCACATCTACGGTGAAGAGGGTGCATATGGTGAAGGAATGAGTGTTTTGGAGTGGATCACAGGGAATTTTGAACATTAGCATAGTGCTACCCCCGAAGGGGCCGCTTTAGATTTAACAGGCTCTTTCCCAAAACAGTGCAGAGGCAGCCAGGTAAGCAGCAATAGCCTAGGGATATCTTTTTAGTATTTATTGCTGAAGAAACTTGTAACAGGAGGAAGACGATGGGGAATGGGATAACCCAAAACGCTTGAGCACAATTCTGTAGAGACCACTTCTGTCTCTAAGCAACAATAACACAGTCTTTCACTCATAGGTGGAGACCATGAGACAAAGTTCAGCACAGACAATTGTAGTGCCTTCCCCACTCTTACCCGTGACCTCTCCAAGCTGGCCGTCATGAGTACACAGGCTTTTCACAGAGGGAGAGCTGCCTGTCAGTTTCTGCGAGAAGGATTCCTCCCTCCCTTTTCTCTACATTTACTGCATGTTAACACAGGCATACACCCACTCTGCTCTCTTCCCTGTGTCTCTATTGGCAGGAGGATGAGAACCAATGGCAGGAGCAATTACAGGAGCAAATCAGAAGGACTTTAACAAGCAGCAGCTGCAAAGGAAACTGGGATATGTAGACCCCATTTAAAATGGCCCCATAGCATTCTATGGAGACAGAACTACAAGAGCCAGCCTGCTCTTTGGGCAAAGGAACTAGAGACTCCATCTTGTTGATCTAAGGAGATTTTCAGTCAGCATGAGGCAGGGGAAGAGACTGGACCTACAGGGGAGAGGGTCTGCCTCCCACGTCCGCCCCACGTATTTTCAGGCATCCACAGCCAGTCAGGACATCCAGCCTGAGAGAGGGAGATCCCAGGTGTATATACAGGTGCACCTGCACCGACGGTGTGAAGCATTCTGGTGTGAGGTGATAAGTCGGCTCACTAGAAGAGTCTGCCTGTTCCAGGACGTTTGTTTGGGCCTTGATCGCAGGATTGGATGAGAAGGTTTTTGCCCATTTGTAGGAAACAAGGACACTGCACACAGATATAGTTGTATGGACACTGTATACAGACATTATTTCTGTTAGTCACCTTGCAGACACCTGTAGTGCCGCAGGACACAAGGCCATTCAGATACAGAGACACTGTATACAGACACTATTGCCCTTTCACCCTGCTGAGGAAGATCCTGCATTCTTCACTTGATATCCAGGCCAGTTTCTTCAAAAGGACAGAAGATATTAGTGCCATATGGGCCCACACACACATACACATGGTTCTGTATATGCAGTAGATGTGCAGTACAGTTTATCTGGGAAGCTAAGCCATTAAATATTGATTTGAATACAGTGTTTGTCATTTGGGCCAGAAGACAGTCAGGGGACAGAATAGAGAGGCCTGACATTAAGAGGGTCAGTCTTCTGCTCTCCTCCTGCCTGGACTCATAGAGACAAATTTGAGTAGAGGTAACCAATCCAATATAAAGTGTCATATTGTGATTTATTTGCCATTTAAGTGTGCTTCTGCTCTGGGGTTATTCCCAGGTTTGGAATCCCCTGAAAGCAGCCTGAATACAGTATTGAGGTATATTGCTCTTGATCTCAGTTATTGCTCTGCAGATCCATTACTTGAATATGTACTGTTACTGTCTGTTACCCTTTTCCACATAAATATTGCAGTAAAGATAATTTCTGTGTTTTATCCTAACGTGTGTGTTTTCATTGGTCCTGGCACTTACACTATTGCCAAGTGTGCCAGAGGGGCTGAGGCTATTCTTGGTGTTGAGAGGCAGAGTACGGGACTGAACATACTTAAGCAGCTCCTGCGGGGGTAGTGCTACACAATGATGGACTGAAACAGTCTGAGTTCTTGCAGCTGGGGACCATAAGGTTAAATTGTAGCACATGTAAATGTAGACTGAAGCAGTTTCAGGATAACCTACAACTGACGCCCAAAAAGTTAAACAGCACACATGTAGTCAGGTGCCTACAAAAGAGTTAATGCTTTTTTTGTGCTGACTCATGTTTTACAGTTATCTGGGTTATCGTTTGCAGATCTGCTGCCTTTTCTGCGAAAAAGTTATAGAGATGTATGATAGATCTAAGGGACTGATTGGCTTGATTTTCCCACCAATTTTCCACAAATCCACATAAAAAGGGACCCTTTGGTCCCCCAAGGGACTGTAAAGTTACCGTTAAATGTTCTGAAGTTTCTCTCTTAGTTGGTGTATTGCATGGCATATCCAAAGAGCAGGGCTTGTAACAAGGGGGCTGTAGGTTAAGCCAGCCATAGATGGTTCAAATCTCGGCTGGTTCAGCAGGAACTTGCAGAGATTCGAACCGTGTGTGGGCAGGTTGAATGTACCAAGTTAATTGACTGATCAACTTGGGTACAATCAGCCTATCGGATTAGTTTGCGATTATTGCTAGATATTCTTCATTGTTATGCACCATTATCGCTAGAAGCTGCTATAGCCACTAGCATTAATCACTGTCTTCTACGTACGCCCCCCCCCCCCCCCACAGGAAGAAGACAATTGCTCGGCAGGAGGGATCCCCCTGTCAGCACTGTCTGTGCCGAAGGGGGAACTGTGCAAATTTCTTTCTTACAACCCATGGCCGGCCTTAGAGTAGATACAGTACACTTTAGTCCATCATGTAGTTTGCTGTCTAAAATAGTCTATATTGCTGTTGCTACGGACAACAGTATATGTATCATAGCTTACTGCAATCAACCAGCCAATGAGTGAGTGACTTGGCGTAGGGTGACAGTCACTCTTGTAGTGAAGGGGTGTTGCGCTTGTCCTCTTCACTAGCAGCCAGCTCCCTGCATTTTGGAACCAGACCTGTGGCGCAGAGTGCTCAGGGACCTAGCCTGGGATTCACAGGAGATATGTAGAGGTGCCCTGGAGAGAGAGTGAGCATGTAGTTACAGAGTGAGATTAATTTCCTGTATCCCTTGGTAACTGTGGACATGTCACTGGGAGTGAGGTGACAGGTAATGCTGAGTTGGTGGATGCTAGGTCTGGGGTTATACCTTAATGCTGTTTTTCACATGGAAGCAAACTCCTTTCTTGAACCTAGGCAATTAGCTAGTGTAGTTCTGGTGTCCCCCACTAGGGCGCTTAAGCCCCATTAACACACAGTCACTAAATTTTGAGCTTAAATCAGTATTCACAATAGCTTAGGCAGCTACACACCTCCTAGCTTCAACCAGGCTGTGAGCTCTCCAGACCAATTTAGGAATAGCCCTCCCCTCAGCTTTGTCACAGCTGGGACCTCGATGAACATTTGTAGACTCCACTCAAACTGCTTCTAAAGAGCAGTAGCTCCAGAGGCTGGTTGACTCCTCCAGCAGGACAAGACCAGGGCTGTTTGAGGTCTCACACTATTTATGTCCCTCTCCTGCCACCTGCTGGGCACACCTCCCCAGGGATTGGCTGCAGCACCACAAATATTCAGGCTGCTCATTAGACTTTCCATCCCTCTATGTTCTAGAAGCCTCTGAATGCAGGGAGAAACAATAAAACCTGCAACCTGTAAATCATAGAACAGCCCACATAAATCAAAAGCTTCTCCAGTGATTACAGAGGAGCCAAAAAGGACTACATTTACCTAATATCCTAGCAGCCTGTCTATGAGGCTGCTACATCTGCTTACAAATGAATTTGGAATTTAAGGACATTCATTTTCCTGCATTGTTGATTAAATGTATGTGTGCACAGTTGGTGAAAGAAGTGTATTGTAGTAAAATTGATCATACATAATTAAAAGGTTATTTGTATCATAGGAAACTTTGTTCACAATATGGTATAATTGATTCACATGTACGTTTATTCATCTGTATATGATTTTTTAATGGGAGGACAAGTAGCGCTGCACTGATTACGTTTTTATTTTTAGTATGTTTGGGTATCACATACTGTAATCATGTTGGCGGTCTGCTTAAAACAAATTGGGAAGGGGAGTGAGCAGTTGCAGAAGATTTACTCACATATGTTTAAAAAAAAACATGCATGTAACTATATACAGCATATAAAAACTATACCATCAAAGGTACAATTTCTCTATGTTGTTTTTTAAGTGATACACCAAGCAATGTGTGAACAAGGTAAAGTGAACATTATTACATTAGGTTCAAAAGACAGTCTCATGATATAGTAAATTCAGAACTTTTTTACACTTAATATATATTGTAATATGTTAAAAGTTTGCTTTATGCTTAAGCTTCCTATGTAAATCATACACAGTAAAATGATGAACCTAAACGTTTGTAAATGCAAACAGCAAAATAAAAAAAATAAATAAAAAAGAAACAGGTAGCTAAGAGTAGATCTTATACTCTTATAGTATACATTTTGTCTATGTAACTGATGTGATGGTGCCATCTTATGGCTATCTAGAAGACCAGCACAGTTCAAACTTTTCTAATAATTAATCAGAGGTGCTGTATTTCTAAAGGAGCAAATGACAGAATATCCAATCATTCACCGCTTTTTGTCCTTCGATTAAACCAATAATACAACACACAGCCACAGTTACAATTTGTCTGAGGTTTTGCCACATCAAGTAACATTAGCAACATTGGGTAACATTTGGATTTTCCCATTTTCATCTGGTCCATTTCTGCATGCTTATTAACGCAGGGTTTGCAACGTGTTAACGTTAAGGTAGCTCATTCATTTAAATGGCCTAACACTACTCCAAAATGCAGAGATGGACCTGCAGAATTTTTTGAAATGCAGCATACCCCAGTACAGTAGTATGTTATCATGTGTTGTGATGCGTCGCTATATAGGTGCGTTGGTATGGTGCATTGGGGTTCCGTTCAGAATACAACCCTAATGCATGTTGCAGTAACACACACATTGCTACAATGTAAAGTAATAGGGCCAAATCATTATGACACTCTCAACCTGTAGACCAGGCACCTATTGCCCAGTCCTTAGTGCCCTGAAGACATTAGTCAGTGCATCTATTACCATAGGCGTGCACAGATGTACCTGGGCACACCTTAATCACCCTGTACTGTGCAGATTCCCCCTGTTGCCTGGCTGCAGAGAAAGGGACTCTGTCCTCAGTCTCTTTCTCTGTCTCAAAGTGAGATATCAGGGGTCTGTTTAGACCCCTGACATTTCACCACAGCCCCCCAGCAGTGCCCCTAAAAGAATTGTAAAAAAATAATAAAATATAATATTGTAAAAAAAAATAATAAAAAAACAAAAGTTGTTAAAAAATAAATAAAATAAAATACAAATAAACTACTGACACTGTCCTCTGACCTTCTGACATACACACACACACTCATGTTTGTTTGCGCTTTTGTGGTGCACACCCTAATGCATTAGGCTGCGCATACCTATGTCCATTACCCAACTTCTTATTTAGGCCAGTGAAGGGAAAATATTCTACAGACTACATTCTAGTAGTTTAACCTGTCCAGATCCGCGCTATAGACAAAAGACGTCTACAGCGCGGATCTGAAAATCCGGGTGGACGTCCATGGACGTCCGCCCCTTCACACGCCCCCTGCACGCTCTGGAAGGCGGCGGCGGCGCGCGCGCGCGGCCGCCGCACGCTGCGTGGGCGTGCCCGCGGGTCGGGCGGACTCGATGTCCGCTCCTGACCCGCGATCGCCTTACAGAGCTGTAGAACTAACCTGTCCAGATCCGCGCTATAGACAAAAGACGTCTACAGCGCGGATCTGAAAATCCGGGTGGACGTCCATGGACGTCCGCCCCTTCACACGCCCCCTGCACGCTCTGGACGGCGGCGGCGGCGCGCGCGCGCGGCCGCCACACGCTGCGTGGGCGTGCCCGCGGGTCGGGCGGACTCGATGTCCGCTCCTGACCCGCGATCGCCTTACAGAGCTGTAGAACGGGGAACCGCCGATGTAAACACGGCGGTTCCCCGTTCTGTGACAGGGGACAAACAGATCTACTGATCCCTGTCACTGGGATCAGTTAGACCTGTTATGTCCCGACCAGCCCATCCCCCCCACAGTTAGAACACACCCAGGGAACATTGTTAACCCCTTCACTGCCCCCTGCAGGTTAACCCCTTCACTGCCAATGACATTTATACAGTAATCAGTGGACATTTAAATTTCTGATCGCTGAATAAATGTCATTGGTCCCAAAAAAGTGTCAAAAATGACCGCCTCAATATCGCAGTACCGCTAAAAATCGCAGATCGCCGCCATTACTAGTAAAAAAAATAATAATAATAAAAACGCCATAAATCAATTCCCATAGTTTGTAGACGCGATAACTTTTGCGCAAACAAATCAATAAACGCCGATTGCGATTTTTTTTTACCAAAAATATGTAGAAGAATATAAATCGGCCAAACCCAATGAATAATTTTTTTTTATTTTTTATTTTGGGATATTTATTAGAGCAAAAAGTAAAAAATATTGTTCTTTTTTCAAAATTGTCGCTCTTGGTTTTGTTTATAGCGCAAAAAATAAAAAACGCAGGGGTGATCAAGTACCACCAAAAGAAAGCTCTATTTGTGGGGAAAAAAGGACATCAATTTTATTTGGGTAAAACGCCACACGACCGCGCAATTGTCATTCAAAATGCGACAGCGCTGAAACCTGAAAATTGGTCTGGGCAGGAGGGGGGTTTAAGTGCCCAGTAAGGAAGTGGTTAATGGCTTTAACACTTAAGGTCCCCAATATCAAGAAAGTTGACCATCACTGATTTAGACCAAAAGCTAAACTAAGCTACTATCGGGTCTTTTGGAGCCACTGTTTTGCTTGACACATGCACACTTCATACTTTAGTAAATTATTGAGGTGCTTGTGACATCATTTTTTTTTTGCCAGGTAGAATGTTGAAACACACATTCCTTAGGCTACGTTCACACTTGTGCAGGTGGTTGTGGGTACAGAACAGCGGGTAAAATGCAAATGTTCCCACACCCACAACCAAAATGCACTGCTCCTGTGCAGATATGTAGGGCTGCCATTCATTCTTAATCAGACTCCCACACATCTGATACCATCACTTGGTGCTAAAACACCATGCGATTTCCTCCAAGCTGTATTTAAAAAAAATTGTAGGAGCCTGTTTCCTACATGAAACATAGGCACACAGTCCATCCAGCAGCTGCATAGATGTGAACCTACCTTAGTGCCCTTATTGTGACAGAAAACCAAAATACACATTACATATCCCAGACGGCATCAGCTTCTGCACAGCACTAGAGGAAGAATGTGGTGCCGCGTCATCAGGTGGCTGGCTGCAAGAACCCGGAAGGAACTACGGGCTGCTGATGACAAGAAAGAAAGATGACAGGTCAGAACTGGCACGCGGCAGCAGAGCAATGGTTTACAGTAAAACAACGCTGGATTTGTTGGCCATGAGTATCTTAATTGCAAATAACCCAGCAAAAAATGTAAGAAGAGACTGAAAAAGAATATACATGGGGGGGGAGGTGATGTTCCTCTTTAATCCCCATCTCCCATAATACATCAGTTTTGCTTATCTATACCAGTGTTTCTCAAACTCTTTTCAGTCAAGGCACCCTTTAAAATGATGCACAAACTTGAGGCACACAAGTTTAAAGCCTTGTTCACATGGGCATACTTGAGTGTACACCCATGCGAAAGCTGTGTTTGCCCACATGGGGATGCACATGTAGCACCCTCTTAGTTTAGGTGTTAGGATGTAAATAGTTAGACTAGTGTAATTTGCTCTTCCGCCTAACGGTGGGGCTAGAGGCAATCTATCTTCAGCAGGGATGCCTAACAGAATGCTGCAATTCATTAGTTAGGGCTGATCCTGTGTCCTGGTGCTGTTGAGTTTGCTTGGACTCCTTCCACTTTCTAGAAACTAGTAGAGCTTTCTGGAACATGGGTGGGAGTTAGGCAAACAGGCAGCTGGGGTATGTAGCAATCTCAGCCAATTACAGGGGAGGTGCCCCTGAGCATGCTGGGATTAGCCTAAATGTTCAGAGGACATGTGATCTCTGGGTCCTTCCCTGCCGTGATGGTGGAGTACACCCTGCCACCGCTGGCACTTGCTGCCATGCGGCCTCATGTGGTCGACCTGAAGCTAAAGTAAAGGGAGTGACCCTGGTGCTTAAGAAGAGCTGACTGAGGGGGAGCTGTGCCTGAGAGGATCTGTTTGCAGCTTTAGTGAGTACAAACCAATGATGCAGGAGGCTGTTCTTTTTGGCTACCCCTTTGTGTTAGTAGAGTCAGCCAAGGATTCAACAAAAAGGGATCGCTGGCTAGTGATTTGAAGAGCTTACCCAACTGCTGCTACTGCATGGGACTTTGCTCAGTTGTACTACTTCTGGACTGCTGAGCAGTCTAACGTAACTGGCTTGTATCTGAAGAACTCTGTCTGCCCCTCCTGCTTTACATGAGACTTTGCTCACACTATTGATTTATACATTGCTACACAGGAGAAGTCTGCCATCTGCTCCCAGCAAGAGACTTCACCTGCTACTTAATTCTAGGCCAGCTAGAGATCTCAAGTTGTGTATAGTTTTATTCTGGAATATGCTACTAAAATCCCCTACCCTATCCAAGTTTCTACAAAATAATACTACAAAAAGAGCATCTCCTAGACTGGTCATTGATTACATCGAGCCTAAGGGGTTGATTTACTAAAGGCAAATCCACTTTGCTCCACAAGTGCACTGCTAGTGCTCCACAAGTGCACTTGGAAGTGCAGTCGCTGTAGATCCAAGGCAGACATGCAAGGAAAATAAAAAACAGCATTTTTGCTTGTACATGATTGGATGATAAAATCAGCATAGATTCCCCTCATTTCAGATCTTCCCTTCAGATCTACAGCGACTGCACTTCCAAGTGCACTTGTGGAGCACTAGCAGTGCACTTGTGGAGCAAAGTGGATTTGCCTTTAGTAAATCAACCCCTAAGTGTATGTGTCCCTGGCTGCAGAAAATACCCTGCGCCTGGCTGCCAGTGAAGAAGTGAGAACTGTCAGCATAATATTCAAATGGCTCCTATAGGGGGGGGGGGGGTAATGCTAAGCATAGATGTCCGATGCATCTGTGTACAGGCAGACCTATTCTTGGCAAATGGGACGCAGCAGCTGCATGGACACAGAATTCTGTCAGTGTGTCAATGTAATGTTTAAAGTCGTAGCCATCTTTGAGAAGCTACAGTAAAGTGCAGTAAATATAAATATTGTGTGGACATTCCTTTATACTTGAATATTAAGGCCTACGGCTGGGGATGTAGTTAGTGGGCCAATGGCGAGGCGTTTAACACAATATGGCGTAAAGATTTATCTACCAGGGCCTTGCATGGTTTGGCGCCAACACACAGCCAATCATAGTCCTACTTACAGGGTGGTCTGTGAATTGTACATAGTAGCAAGGCAGTCTTTGAGCAGTATGTAGTGGCAGGTCAGTCTATGAGCAGTATGCAGTGGCAGGACAATCAGTGAGCAGTACATAGTGACAGGGTGGTCAGTATTCATTATGTATTGGCAGGACGGTCAGTGAGTATTATGTAGTGATAGAGTGGCCAGTGAACAGTTTGTAGTAGCAGGGCAGTCAATGAGCAGTACATCAGTAGAGGAGTATGTAACTGCAGGGTGGTCAGTGAGCAGTGCATCGTGACTTGGTAGTCAGTGAGCAGTATGTAGCATCAGGGCAGTCAGTTAGCAATATATAGTGGCAAGCCAGTCAGTGAGCAAACAGACAGAATTCTTGCTGGGAAAGTTTCTCCCTATCAGCCACTTACTGCAGGGCTGGAGATGGAAGACTTACAGGGTTGGTATGTCTTTTCCCCATTTTCAGGTGGTGGATCCTGTGTGAGGAGGAAAGCAGGTGGCCATACTCCTGGTCTCGCCCACCACCTCCTGCTGAGGAAAAGCCACTAAGTGCCAGGGCAGTCCATCAACATGATACTTTGAAGGGACACAGAGGAAGAGAAATCAAACCTTCTGAACTCTAGAGAGAGAGCCGCAGGCATCTTCCCTTCCCCCCAGACCCATACGTTGCCAATGGCAGCTGTGGGGGCAGGTGAGGGACACACCTGACATGCTCCATGCAACCGATAACATCATCGTTTGGTAGGATGCAGACAGGCAGCCCTCCACAGGGATGGGCAGGGTTTGTATTAAGGCAGTCTTGGATCAAGATATGCTTGGATCAAGCTACTTGATCCACCTGCCTTTGTTTGTACCCTTTTTAGCATTTTGCCATGGCACCCCTGTGCCCAGGAGGCACTCCAGTTGAGAAAGGCAGATTTATATGCAAAAGGGTTAGGTCATGGACAAGTCTGCCAAAAGAGCATTTTACACTTAATGCTCTAATAAGCTATCTTCAAGTTCCCATAGTAACCATCAAACAGCATAGAGACACACATGATTACTGTACATGTTAAAACTGAAACCTTTAAAATAGGTAAAACCTTTATTACTGGATGAAACAAGTATATTTATACTTCCATTATCCACCTTTACATATTTGTATATTATAGCAGGTTTACTTTAAAAATAATTTTGACCAAAAAAAAAAGTTTTTATTAAACTAAGTGTCCCCTTGCACACTGGTGTAATTGGAGTGTCCACTGCATACTATTCCATGGATTTATGAAACTATTGTGAATAGTTGGAGTGCTTTTTTCATACCACTAGTGCTTTGGGAGTTCCTGGCACAAACAGATTATTCTGATGTTTGCACTTTTGTGCTGTGTTTTTGCAGTCATATTCAGCCCATACTATGACTAGTCACCAAAAACTGTTATGGCATCACTATATGATGTTATGTTTGTGGACCATCACACCTATATTAGCTTAGTGGACATCTCAAGTGACAGGGTAAAGAACTGCAGTGCTAGGTAACTGTGAATAGTCTGTGCAATGAAAGGATTACATGCTGCTTGATATGATAAAATATTCATATCCTATTTAAATATGCATATAGTGAGACAAAAATTATATAACTGTATCCTATAAGGTTACAGCAGGATGCCAAAGCTTGTTCTCTACATCTAATTTTCCTTGCTTTTCTCTCACTGAAACCGTTAAACAGGCAGACGAAAAGCATAGAGATTTTCAAAGTAAATCCAGTTCAAAGAAGGATTAATAAAAGCATTGCCTTCCAGCATCAGCTAAAAGTACTCGCAAAGGAACTGTCAAAGATGCTAGACATTACCATGAATAATTCACAATATATTATAGACCATTGCCTACCATGGTTGGAAAAGTACTGTGCACTTGAAAAAAGAAAAAGAAATGAACAATAATGTAGCAAACCAATACAGTTAGTTCCTCCAAGCGCTTGTTTGTGTATCACAGTGCTAACCTTAATATTTCACAGGTATAGAAGCATCTAGTATTTGAAAATCTTATATTTTTTGTAAATTAATTTTTATGTCAACATTTTCACACATATGACTTGCACAGCAGAATCGTATCATCCAAAAACCGCATATTAAGATGCAACAAGCTCTATTCATTATACAGTATATGGTAAGGGGGCAGGCTTAATTGGTAGTGACAGTGGTAAAAGATGCACGAGACCCAAGAACAGTGCAAGCAGGTTTGTTCTACACTTTTATTCAGCAAGACAGCAAATAATTACAATGCGGGAGGGTTTTGTACACCAAGTTCATAACATAAAACAAGAAAACATCTGCTTGTTCAAACCACTATGAGCCATCTCACGTCCATTCCTAACTAACAGAGTATCCCTAAAGTTTTCCTCAAAACAAATAGGCAGCATCCTTACATGTATAGTGTTCTATCAGCAGTCAGCCATTTCACCCAGCAGAAGACTTTCACAGCAAAGAGAGTGAGAGAAACATCAGTAAGCCCACATATAAAAAGGCCTATGGAAAGCAGAGACTAGTAATAGAGGTATGTCTATCAGATAAGTTGCAGACCTAGGAATGTATGTGTAATGTCCACCCAAAGCTCTGCAAAGTTTCCAGGCTCCAGAACCTGGAGCAGGACAAAAAGAAAACAAAAGGCTTGTTTTCTCTACATCAGTCATCAATCCTGGAACCCCTGAAACCTAGGTAAAATACTATATATATATTGTGACGGTATGCGAAGCAAGATAGTGGGCGGGCGATATTTGTCGCCTCACATGCGTTCACTTGGAGTGGACTAGTGAGAGTCCGACCTGGGTTTTGCCAGCCACCATGGCAGAGCTGGTTCCGGCCCGGAGTTTCTGGTCCACCCAAATACCTCTTTAGCTGCTTTAAATAACCAGGAAGAGATCTCAGTTGTGTTCTGGCCTGGTATTCAGTACACTGAGAGAGCTACACCTTGAGACTTGGTTGGTCTAAGGACTGCAAGAAAAAAGGTTTGCATTTGTTTTGTTTGGAGGTGTCAGGGACAAGCCCGACATTGTATAGAGAGGTATCCTGCTATGTGGCAGTTTAGGGCCAGACGGCAAGGTTTTGTTTTGCTGCTTTGTTTGTTTTATTACTTGCAACATTTTATCAAATAAAACTGGCAACCCGCCAGGTTTTAAGAAAGTCTGCCTTTAAGCTGCCTTCTTCCCGGGAAAGGTGATCCACAAGAGCTAATCTCCTACTATATATATATATATATATATATATATATATATATATATACAGTATCTCACAAAAGTGAGTACACCCTTCACATTTTTGTAAAAATTTTATTATATCGTTCATGTGACGACACTGAAGAAATGACACTTTGCTACAATGTAAAGTAGTGAGTGTACAGCTTGTATAACAGTGTACATTTGCTGTCCCCTCAAATTAACTCAACACACAGTCATTAATGTCTAAACCGCTGGCAACAAAAGTGAGTACACCCCATTTTCCCTCCCCAGCGTCATGTGGCTCGTTAGTGATACATGGTGTAGCCAATGTCCCTCTTAGAGGTGGCTGAGTGTTGTGGTTCATCTGCTCACACTGGCCCCAATCACATCCATACCACTCCAGAGTCACAGAACAGGCTGGTACTTTGTTTTGTGTTGTTTTATTAGGGGAATTGAACTTGGATGAGGATTGGGATGTTGTGGGATGCACCAAAGAATTGGTTCACAATTTACACAGGACCTCTATATACACCTCTGTATATACATCACTCCTTCTCCTCCAGCACATCACTTGCTGCTACAAACTCCAGTTCCTCTCTCCTGCACAGTACTTTCTCTTCCAGGCCCAGAAGAACATTTACTAGGCCTTCTCTACTTCTCCCGACCTGACTAGCACATGGTGAGGCCTGCCATGCTGCAAGCAGGACCTCAGAACTACCCATTACAGTTAGGGACAGTTGGCCCCGTTTTTGTAGAAACACTGCTGTGCTAGCCGGCTTGATGGACTACTACTCCCAGCCCATCCTCTTGCTCAAGGCCCTGTCAGCTACTCCAGCTGTGTTGGCCTTCTCCACTGCCACCATGACACCACAGTCCCTCACTGACTTCTGCATCCTTCCCAGATTGTCTCTCACCCCAATCCAATCCGCTCCAGCATGCCTCTACAGCTTTCCAGGGTGTGTGCCACTCACTGACCACCCGGTGGACTCCTTGCTGAGCTTCTCCAGTAGCACTTTATGTTACTCACCTGCTCGCTTGTGCTTCTCCTCCAGGATCTCACTGTCCTCCTAGCTGCACCCGAGGTTCCAGGCCTCAAGGTCACCCCCCAGACTGGGGGCACCTCAGCTACATTCCAGCTCTTCCACCCAAACTCACTCCTCCCAGATTGGGCTGACCCAGGATATTTAAGGAGGCCTGTCCCCTGCCAATCCAGATAGGGGATTGGTCAGGGCTCCTTAGAACACCCTATATGGCTACACCTCCTTCCCAGCTCTCTGCCCAGAAACCTTCCACCAGTTTCTGGAAAGAAGTGGGAGGTTCTGGTGACCTCATCTGTGAATCACCCAGTCCTACCTGAGGCACTTCTAGCCCAGAAACAAAAACAATCAGGCTTGCACTCCAGTCAGACCTGATTAAATATTCCTAACCTACCAAAAATCCTCTCACTAGCTCCTACATAAGCAGGGGGCACTACAATGGTCTTAGGTGTGAATGGGGAGCAGTTGTGTTAAATTTGGTGTTATCACTCTCATTCTCTTATACTGGTCACTGGATGTACAACATGGCACCTCATGGCAAAGAACTCTCTGAGGATCTAAAAAAAAATGTTTTGCTCTACATAAAGATGGCCTAAGCTATTAGAAGATTGCTAAGACCCTGAAACTGAGCTGCAGCATGGTGGCCAAGACCATATAGTGGTTTAACAGGACAGGTTCCACTCAGAACAGACCTCGCCATGGTCGACCAAAGAAGTTGAATGCATTTCTCTGCGAATCAATTTGTTCAGAAGGATCCAAGAGTTTCTCCAGATTCTGACACAGCTGAACCTATGCAGGTTGATGCAATTAAGAGATCCATTTCTACTCAAGAGAAAGAGAGAAGACGTTCAGAGAACCTGTGTCTATATTGTGGGGACTCTGGGCATTATGCAGTTAACTGTCCTAACAAAGTTAGAAGAACAATTGCGATTACTGATGTGATAATGCCTGAGCAAATAAACTCTATCACTCAGTCAATCTCCCCACTGATTCATGAAGAGAATAAAGTCCATTCTGTACTATCTCATTTTATCATCTCTATTAAACTTATCTCTGAGGGTATTGAAATTCCTTGTTCTGCTATGCTGGACTCTGGGGCTGGGGGGAACTTTATGGACATAAAATTTGCCCACAGCAATAATATCCAAACGAGAAATAAGTCTGCTCCTATCGATATGGAGACGGTCGATGGTTCACCCTTAACTTCAGGACCTGTTACCCATGAAATAGTCCCATTGGTACTGCAGTTTGAAGCTAACCATCATGAGACCATCAGTTTTCAGCTTATTACGTCCCCTAAATTTCCTGTCATCCTGGGTATTCCTTGGTTTTCCACCCATAACCCCTCCATCAACTGGGAAGCACGGATTGTAGACTTTACGTCACCCCATTGTGAGGAATTCTGTAGGGAACCTTGTCAAACAAGTTCTTTGCCGGTCAAGGAATCACAGGTGGATGTGGTTACTATGCAGTCATATGACAACCTGCCTCCACAATATCATGAGTTCCGGGATGTCTGTGATAAGAAGAATGCTGATCAGTTACCACCTCATCGCCCATATGATTGTCCCATTGAACTGCTCCCAGGAGCTGAAATACCTTTTGGTTGCCTTTTTAACCTTTCTGAACCTGAATTAAAGGTTCTCAGGGAATGGATTGATGATAATTTAAAGAAGGGCTTCATTAGACCCTCAACGTCTCCTGCAGGGGCAACCCTGTTCTTTGTTGCAAAGAAAGATTCCACCTTGCGTCCATGCATTGACTACTGGGACTTGAAT
>BLSH010430183.1:1421363-1443709 GCA_018402905.1 Glandirana rugosa
TTCTATCGAGGGTGTCGTCTCAGACTTCGTAGGGGAAGGTGATATTTTCATTGAAGTCCTAGTCCTACATAGTTATAACCACGTCTTCACTTTTCTCAGAAGTCGAATTATTTTCGTCAGACCCGGAGTCAACTGGAGTGTTTCCCGTAGGGAAAGAAACAGTCGACACATTAACCACGATAGTGAAATCTCTTCAAAGAATACTTAAAAGACATCTTTAACCGTTTTGGTTGTTTAGCAACATAAAGAAATTATAAAGATCCCCGTCCGGTTAGGTGATGACGAAACTAGAAGAGTCCTAGGTACGAATGAGGAAATCCTCTTTACTATATAGGGTGAAATACAACGATTTGTTGGTTTTGCCAATTTCTACAGAAAATTCATAAGAAACTTCTCTAAAGTGATAGCACCAATTACACAGCTGACAAAGAAAGGGATGCCCTTTGTGAGGTCAACTGAGGCCCAGACTGCTTTTATTAAGCTGAAGACTCTTTTCACTTCTGCACCAATATTGATACATCCTGATCCTGAAGTTACTTTTATAGTGGAAGGGGATGCTTCAGACTCTGCTGTGGGAGCTATCTTTTCTCAGCGAAAAGGAGAAAAGATACAACTTCATCCTTGTGCGTATTTCTCTCGCTTAATGTCATCAGCCGAAAGAAATTATGACATTGGGAATAAGGAGTTACTGGCAATTAAGGAAGCCTTTTCTGAATGGAGGCATCTGCTGGAAGGGGCTAAGCATCCAGTAACTGTCCTTACTGATCATAAAAATCTAGAATTCATTCGTTCTGCCAAGAGGATGTCTTCTAGACAAGCACGTTGGTCACTGTTCTTTTCCAGGTTTAATTTCATTATCTCGTATCGACCTGGGTCAAGGAATGGTAAGGCCGATGCATTATCAAGGATGTTGACTGAACCATACCAGGAAGGGAAACCTGAATGTACTATCCTGCCTCAAAAGAACTTCATAGGGGTCACGGGTTTCAAGACATTTGTGAGTCTCCTAAAGGAGGGGTATGAAAGTTACCCCTTCTCAATCATCCACCTACGGATATTAACCTTGTGTACAAGAACGGCTTTTGGACTCATGCACATAGTGTCTATGTACCCGAATCTGCTCGGATTGAAGCCCTCAGGTTGGTTCATGACTCAAAACTTGCTGGGCATTTTGGGATTTCCAAAACAGAAGAACTCTTGTCACGTTCCTTTTGGTGGCCCAGCTATAAGAAAGATGTCAAACACTATGTGTCCTCATGTCTGACCTGTGCACGCAGTAAGACTCCCCGAGCCTCTCCTTTGGGGTTGCTCCAGCCACTTCCTGTTCCATCAAGACAATGGGGATCAATCTCCATGGACTTTGTGGTAGATTTACCTCCCTCAAAAGAAATGACCACTATTTTGGTTGTTGTTGACCGTCTCACCAAGATGGCTCATTTTATACCTAGTAAGGGGGTGCCTTCTGCTGAACAGACTGCTGAGTTAATGGTTCAAGAAGTATTTAAACTACATGGAATTCCCGACGATGTGGTGTCTGATAGAGGAGTACAGATTACTTCAAAGTTTTGGAAAAATTTTTGCTCAGCCTTAGTGGTAACAGTTAATCTATCTTCTGCTTTTCATCCCCAGTCTAATGGACAGACCGAGAGGACCAATCAAACATTGGAGCAGTACCTTCGATGTTTTGTCAGTTATCTCCAGGATGACTGGGTGGATTATCTTTGTACAGCAGAGTTTGCTTACAACAATTCTAAACATAGCTCCACTTCTCAAAGTCCTTTTTATTTAAACAACGGGTATCATCTAGTCTTTATTCCTGATCTCCCTATCTCAACTCCAATTCCTTCTGTTACCAACAGATTAACTACTTTGCGGGAGATTCAAGAGAAATTGATTGAGACTTTGAGGGAGGCTGAGGAATATTACAAGAAGGCTGCTGATAGACATTGGAGAGCACTTCCTACTTTTCATGTGGGTGACAAAGTTTGGTTATCAACCAAAAATTTGAAGGTTCATGTTCCATCTGTAAAGCTGGGCCAAAAGTTTGTAGGACCATTCAAGATTTCTGCTGAGATCAATCCAGTTACCTTTCGGTTAAAACTTCCTGACAGTATGAAAATTCACCCTGTGTTTCACATATCGCTTCTTAAACCATTTCAGGACAATCCTTTTTCTGGAAGAATTCTTCCACCTCCTCCACCAGTTGAGGTACAGGGTGAAGTAGAATTTGTGGTGGAGAAAATTCTTGATTCTAGGATCTTTAGAAACAAGATACAATATCTGGTCCAATGGGAAGGATATGGGCCAGAAGAAAATTCTTGGGAACCTGAGGAGAATGTTCATGCCCCTAGATTGACAAGAGAATTCCACCAGAGGTTTCCTCACAAACCCAGTCCTAAGACATCCAGAGGACTTCCTGAGAGGAGGGGAGTACTGTCAGGACCTGGGATTGAACCTGGGACTTCTTCCGTGTCTGGTATTGAGCATTCTCACTGAGCTATCTGAGATGCTGGACAACTCCCTGCCTGATCTGTTGGATATTCTGCCTCTTTGCCAGGTTATTGTGCTTTCTTAGCCAGTGCCTTGCTTTGCCTTCCCTGCTGCTGTCCGGATTGTTACCATTCGTTATCGAACCTTGGCTTGTTCCACGACTTCTCTTCTGCCTAATCCCTACCTGCAACTACTCGTTACCGACCTTTTGGCTTGCCTATTGACCACGCTCCTGTCAGATCCTTATCAGCTCATCCGCTACTGGACCCCGGTTTGCTAACACCCTGGTGGGGCAACCCTGAGGACCGCGACCTGGTACCAACACGCAGCCAAATCCATCTCCACCATCAGGAGCTCTGGTGAACACCGGTTGGTACTTAGATTCCACACCTCAGGTGAGCCTGTGTCATCTGCCAGGGTGACTACCTGTGTATCTATCCTGCTGGTCAGTCCGGAAACTGCTATAGCAACGGGTCTTCAAGCCTGATGCCTGATCGTGACACAGAGACTGGGACAGGGCAGTATTCCAACATGATAAGGACCCCAAACACACCTCAAAGATGACCACTGCCTTGCTAAAGAAGTTGAGGGTAAAGGTGATGGACTGGCCAAGCATGTCTCCAGATCTAAACCTTATTGAGCATCTGTGGGGCATCCTCAAATGGCAGGTGGAGGAGCGCAAGGTCTCTTAAAAACCAACAGCTCCGTGATGTCATCATGGAGGTGTGGTAGAGGACTCCAGTGGCAACCTGTGAAGCTCTGGTGAACTCCATGCCCAAGAGGGTTACGGCAACGCTGGAAAAAAATGGTGGCTACACAAATATTGACACTTAGGGCTCAATTTGGGCATTTTCACTTAGGGGTGTACTCACTTTTGTTGCCAGCAGTTTAGACATTAATGGCTGTATGTTGAGTTATTTTGAGGGGACAGCAAATGTACACTGTTATACAAGCTATACACTCACTACTTTAAATGTACATTTACAAAAATGTGAGGGGTGTACTCACTGTTGTGAGATACTGTGTATGTGTGTGTGTGTGTGTGTGTGTGTGTATATATATATATATATATATATATATATATATATATATATTTATATTTATACACACAGCCCACAATCCTGCCAGCCAGGTCTCACATACAGCATCTTCCCCCCTGCTCAGACCTGTGTGATTGGAAGCACATTTTGCTATTATACCGTGGATGAGTGACAGTCTATCAGTATTATAAACCAAGATATACAGTATAGAAAATCCCTGTGTTTTTTGAAAACTCCCAATAACCACCAAATACGAAAAACACCCTGTCAAGTGCTTCACAAAGTGCACTAAGTGCTTACAGGGAGCTGCTACCACTAATATGTGCAATCACAACACAATCTAAATAATATGTTACAGTAAAAAACAAAAATAATAAACTTTGAATAAGTCTGGTATGGACGCAAAGCCTCAGGTGGGTAGTTTTATGATGTCATCACGTTGGGCGGAGCCTCAGCACCATCTTCCATTCTTATTACTGGCTTTATATTAGTGACTTACTATTGTTTGAGAGCTATCATAAAGTGTAATTTTGTGAGTCTATGATATATTTTTTCATTTAAATAAAATTTACGGTTTTACACTATGGAGTTTCCTTCTGCTTATGGCACACTGTGGGATATGGATATCTAATTGTTTGCACTGTGTTCTCAAACTTTTCACGTTATTTATTTTCGCATTTAGTGGAACATATTATATTATATTATATACAGTATCTCGCAAAAGTGAGTACACCCCTTACATCTTTGTAAGTATTTTATTACAAAGAAATGACACTTTTCTACAATGTAAAATAGTGAGTGCACAGCTTGTATAACAGTGTAAATTTGCTGTCCCCTCTAAATAACTCAACACACAGACATTAATGTCTAAGCCGCTGGCAACAAACGTGAGTACACCCCTAAGGGAAAAATATCCAAATAGGGCCCAATTAGCCCTTTTCCCTCCCCGGTACCAAAGTGTCAATATTTTGTGTGGCCACCATTATTTTCCAGCACTGCCTTAACCCACTTTGGCATGGAGTTCACCAGAGCTTCATCAGAGTCCTCCTCTTCTCCTCCATGATGACATCACGGAGCTGGTGGATGTTAGAGACCATGCGCTCCTCCACCTTCCATTTGAGGATGCCCCCCAGATGCTCAATAGGGTTTAGGTCATTATCATGCTGGAATACTGCCCTGTGGCCCAGTCTCCGAAGGGAGGGAATCATGCTCTGTTCAGTATGTCACAGTACATGTTGGTATTCATGGTTCCCTCCATGAACTCTAGCTCCCCAGTGCCAGCAGCACTCATGCAGCCCCAGACCATGACACTCCCACCACCATGCTTGACTGTAGGCAAGACACACTTTGTACTCCTTACCTGGTTACCGCCACACACGCTTGACACCATCTGAACCAAATAAGTTTATCTTGGTCTCATCGGACCACAGGACATGGTTCCAGTGATGTCAGGAACCATGAATCGGACAAAGACAGAAGTGCAGTAAAATCACACTTTTTAATAAAAAGGTAAAATGTTATAGCCAGAGTAAACGTGGTCAAAACATAGCCAGGGTTCGGTAACTGGAACAGATAGTCAGAGCAAGCCAGTGAAACAGGAGTCCAGAGATCAGCGAAGTCAAACAAACGGAATGCAGGGTCAGGAGCCAGGACGAGAGTCAGCCGAGCAGGATCTTAAATCCAGGAACCAGAAGGGAACGTCAAACAGGCAAAGTGTTTCACAGGAACACACAACAGAGATTTCTCTAGAGATGTTGACCAGGCGAAGGCATCTGAAATCTGATCCAGGCAGTTTATATAGCTAGGAGAGCTGGCTAATGAGCAGGATATGGACAATAGGTGAGACAGAGTGAAAGCTGGGACTAGCAATTAACCCTCAGCTGAGCAGCCTTGTCTGAGAAGAGAGGACTGAATCCAGCTCTGACAGTACCCCCTCTTCAACAACCCCCCCCCCCTCGGGGGCCACCAGGTTTGAAGGTAAATGTCTATGGAAAGCACGGAGGAGAACAGAAGCATGTACGTCCAAGGATGAGACCCAAGAATGCTCCTCCGGACCGTACCCTTTCCAAGGAACCAGGTACTGTATGCGCCCATGGAATGTACGGGAGTCAATGATAGACTTATTTCATACTCCTCTTGGTTCATAACCTGAACAGGATGAGGATGTGGTACCGAGGTCGTGAAGCGGTTGCATACCAAAGGTTTTAACAAGGAGACATGGAATACATTAGAAATTTGCATATTAGAATGCAGGTCTAAAGCGTAAGCCACTGGGTTGATCTTGCGAAGAATACGGAAAGGCCCAATAAACCGTGGTGCCAGCTCCAGCAAGGGAACACGGAGCCAGGGGTTACAAGAAGACAGCCAGACCCGCTCCCCAACTTGGTAAGAAGGTGCAGGTAGGCGTCTGCAGTCAGCATGGCATCTGTACCTATCATTGGCACGTCGCAAAGACTCCCTGACCTGTACCCAAGTGGAACAAAGACCATGGAGATGCTCCTCCAATGCTGGAATTCTCTGAGGAACAAATGAGTCAGGCAACATGGCTGGTTGGAAATCATAATTCGCCATAAACAGAAACAATCAGGAAGCAGTATTGACCGCACTATTGTGAGCAAATTACACCCAAAGTAACAGGTCAGACCAGTTGTTATAGTGGTTAGAAATATAGCAATGTAAAATATGTTCAAAGGGCTGGTTGGTTGGTTCTGTAGCCCCATTGGACTGCGGGTGATACACAGAAGAGAAAGAAAGCCGAATTCCCAACTGTGCACAAAAGGTTCACCAAAACCTGGACACAAACTGGCTACCACCGTCCGAGACAATCACCTTGGGAAGCCCATGTAAGCGCAAGATCTCCAGAGAAAAAATGGATGCCAGTTCCTTGGATGTGGGCAACTTCTTAAGTGGAATACAATGTGACATCTTTGAGAATCAGTCAACCACCATAAGGATAGCTGTGTTACCCTGAGAGTTAGGTAACTCCACAATACAATCCATAGACAGGAGGGTCCGAGGCCGCTCTCCATTGGGTATGGGTTGTAGAAGACCCACTGGAAGATGTTGTGCTGTTTTGTTCTGAGCAAACATGGAACAGGCTGCTATGAAGGCGGCTACATCAGCACGGAGACTAGACCACCAGAACTGTTGGAAAATTGCCCAAATTAGTTGATTCTTCCCTGGGCGACAAGCAGCCTTGGGAGAATGGTAAGTCTGGAGCACAGCAGTATGGAGAATCTCAGGGACAAGGTTTCTCAGGAGGAGCCTGGATCTGAGCAGCAAGGATCTTGTCACCCAAAGGTGAAGTGAGACTGGTACAAACCATAGCCAGAATACGATCAGGAGGTATCAGAGAAATAGGAACCGACTCCATCTTGGAAGCGGAAGAAAACTGTTGCGACAATGCATCACTTCTTACATTATTAGTACCAGGTAAGAATGAGATTATGTAATTGAAGCTTGACAAGAACAGAGCCCATCATGCCCTCCTGGGGGAGAGGCATTTAGCCTCAGACAAGAATGTGAGATTCTTGTGGTCAGTCAAAATGAGAATCGGAACAGTGGTACCCTCGAGGAGATGCCTCCATTCTTTAAGGGCTAATATAATCGGCAACAACTCTCTGTCCCCAATCTCGTAATTGCATTCTGCAGGAGACAACTTCTTGGAAAAGTAGCCACAAGGATGCATAGAGCTCTCGGAGGTGGGACGTTGAGACAGAAGGACACCAACTGCAGTCTTAGATGCATCAACCTTAAGGATGAAGGGTAAAGTAGGATCAGGATATGCCAACACAGGAGCCGAATAAAAAGCAGCCTTGAGAGTTTCAAAGGCCTTAATGGACTCTGGAGACCAATTCTGAGGGTTACCCAAGGTTTGTTAAGAGACAAGAAGTTAAGAATAAACTTCAGATAATTATTGGCAAAGCCAAGAAAACATTGTAGTGGACGTAAACCAATGGGTCGGGCCACTATAGAACTGCCGATAACTTCTCTGGGTCCATCGAAAAACCAGCAGTGGTAATAACATAAACCCAGGAATTTAACCCATTCACGATGAAACTCGCACTTCTCCCATTTACAATACAGGTTATTATCTCTCAGCCTCCGAAGCACACAGTAGACATCTTTGTGGTGGCTCTCTAGGGACTTGGAATATATGAGGATATTGTTAAGATAAACTACCACACATTGCTGCAGCAAATCTTGAAGAACATAGTTGATGAACTCCTGAAAAACTGCCAGAGCGTTGCAAAGACCAAACGGCATTATGAGTTATTCGTAATGGCCTGTCCTGGTATTAAACACAGTTTTTCACTCATCGCCCTCCTTAATCCTCACAAGATTGTATGCCCCTCTCAGATCAAGCTTTGTGAAAACCGTTGCTCCCTTGAGGCGGTCAAGTAGCTCTGTAATCAACAGAATCGGATAAGCATTCTTAATTGTGAAGCAATTAAGACCTCTATAATCGATACAAGGTCTCAGTTCGCTACTCTTCTTTTTCACAAAGGAGAGGCCAACACCAGCAGGAGACGAGGATTTGTAGATGAACCCTGGAGAAAGTGCGTCTGCAACATATTCCTCCATGGCTTTATCCTCCGAGACAGACAAAGGGTAAACCCAGCCACAAGGGGTTATGGCACCAGGTTGAAGGTCAATTGCGCAATCATACGACCGGTGTGGAGGCAAACTACCAGATTGACCTTTATCAAAGACCTCATTAAATTTTCGGTATTCCTCCAGCAGAGAGGAGAGTGAAGAGGTACACTAGACCTTAGCCACTTTCTGAAAACATGTCTTACAGCAGTGTGGCAACCAGGAAAGAACCTCAGCACAAAGCCAATCAAAAGAGGGGTTGTGCCTCTGTAACCAAGGATAACCAATAGCCACTGCAAAATGAGGAGAGGAAATGACTTGGAATTGGATTGTCTCATGATGAAGAGCTCCTACAGCCATGGTCAACGGAGCAGTCCCATAAGTCTGGGCAGGCTGTAGAGGTTTCCCATCAATCGCCTCAATGGCGAGTGGAGTGGCCCAAAGCATTGCAGCAGAATCGAGTGCTTAGACACAAAAGTACTATCTATGAACAGGCCTGAAACCCCAGAGTCGATTAGAGCCTGTATCTCGATGGACAAGTCAGACCAAGAAAGGGTAACCTGAACCAGGGGCTTATCCTTTCGGATGACGGGAGACGTAACAATGCCACCTACAGTCTGTCTCCTACAGGACCTCAGGTGCAAGCATCCACCCGTATGGGTAGGACAAGACTTCAAAAGGTGAACTGCCTGGCCACAATAATGGCACAATCTCCTCCTCCTCCTAAAGGCTCTCTCATCCGAAGAGAGACGTGTGAAGACCAACTGCATGGGTTCTACTTCACTGACAGGCTCGGAACCAGGAGGTATGGGAGGTGAGGGAGGCACGGGTGGGACTAAAAAGCTCGGAGCCAAACATACAGGAGCCTTCAGCAAGCACTCCTTAAAGGAAGGTCTATCTCTGAGTCTGGAGAATGGCAAACATGATCAACCTCTCCAGCTCAGTGGATATGTCATGGTCTGCCATTTCATCCTTGATGTTATCCGAGAGACAGTGAGAAAAAGCAGCCACGAGAGCCTCATTGTTCCAAGCAACCTCTGCTGCCAAGGCAATGGCGTAATCATTAACTGTTCTCGTACCCTGCTTGATGGACATGAGGCTTTTGGCAGCAGTAGTGGAGCGTGCAGGAATGTCAAATACCCTTTTAAAGGAGGTCACAAACTCTGGGTAACTCTGGACAACAGGTTTTTGTGTTTTCCATAGAGGGTTTGCCCAGGCCGAGGCTCTGTCAGGAAGCAAAGAAATCACGAAGCCTACTTTGCTTCTGTCTGTGGGGAACACCTGGGACAGCATCTCAAAGTATATCCCAACCTGGTTGAGAAACCCTCTGCATTGAACTATATTGCCATAAGGCTATGAATAAGCACCCAACCATGGTGTGAAACTCGTTAGCCAGCTGCCTCTATCTACTGAGTTCTGGTGTTATGTGATCATATGGATTTTTATCGAATCATCAATAAAGGTGTTGCACGGAATGCGGACGTCCAGCCTTTTCTTCCATTTCATCTGTCGATGCAGAGTTCAGGGATCAGGGGATGAAGTCACCTGATGTGACAATACGCATCGGGATTGGACCACTAGCATACCAGAAGTGATGCAGTAGGACGAGCTCGCAGCTCGTGGAGTTTTGCTCTGTTTTTAATTTTTAAATGTGAGTATATACCATTGAGATATTAATAAATAGTGTTTTTATTATAAAAGATATCACACTATTTTGGCCATTCCCTTCCTTCCCCTTTCACCCTCCATTGGAGCGTTATTTGAGGAGTGTGTGGGATACAGTTTTTTTTTGCTAGAAAATTACTTAATACCACCATACATTATATATTTTTTTCTAACACCCTAGAGAATAAAATGGCGGTCAATGCAATCAGACTTTTAATATATGGACACTTACTTGTCCAGGGAGTCCGCAATGTCGGCACGATTTTCGGATCGACTGTTGGGTGCTCTCACTGCCATCTCCACTAAGGGAAACCGGCTGTAAATCTTTCAGCTTCATGACGGGTTCCCTACTGCGCATGCGCGAAGCATGCTGCGCTTTCTAATTGGCCTGGCGGAGGAGGAAGGAGGAGGGGTGCCGAACTTCAGAGGGATGGTGCCACTGTGCCGTCTCCCAGAAGTGGGGATGGGGAGCTGTCAAAAACGGGTCGCCCCCCCCCCCCCGAAAGGTGCCAAATGTAGCATTGGAGGGGGGGAGCAAATAAGTGGAGGTTCTACTTTTGCATGGAACTCGGCTTTAACAACCAGCTAGTGACAGTGGTAAGAGTGTTTTGTGCCGCGCTATCTGTGTAGTACAATTGGTATTATTTGTGTTAGGTGCAATAGTGTCAGTGATGAATGAGTTTATGATTAAAGCATTTCTTGTTCGTGCATTCTAGTGATTAAAATATAAAGCCGTGGTGGCTTACATACATATATACCAAACCAAAATTTTCAGGTAAGTATGTGACATATAAAAAAACAGTGATTAGCACTTAATGATTGGTGACAGTTAAAGTAAAAATTGGCAGATGATGCCAGTGGTGATACACTTAATAAATGTATACAAATAATAGTCCATAAAAGTTCTGTCAGATGGGTGAATTTAAAAATCTCTTAAAGGTGATACATATTGGTGCGCTGGGTAATACATCTGCAGTGATTGTAGTTGTGACTGATCCTTAAGTGTGTGCTAGTCCCTCACCTGAGGTGTGCTAGCAACCTTGCACATAAAGGTTTCTTTGTATGGGTGATTCCTTGTTCCTCCTCTGGGGGTCTCCACCTTTTCTGTGTGCTGTTAGCTATGTTGCTGGTGACTTTTTTTAAAAACTAGTCATACGGAGAGAGACCCTCCTGGCTCCTGGGTACAAAAAGAGAGAGGACTTTCCTTCGTGTGATATTGTTTTGTTTAAAACGTTTATTTAAAACAAGCTTTTAAAATCAACACTCACATTTACAAGTAAAACACCTCTGCTGTCGCCGCCCTACGCGTTACGCCACACCTCACGTGACTTCATCAATGGGGTAAGGGCGGCTGGTAGGTACCTTACTGGTGGTAAATTACTGCAGACTGCCACTACTATAATACCGCATGACTTCATGAATAAATATAAATAAGCTTCATAAATAAACACCTCATTTGTGTGAACATTCTTTTCTTTGGAATATAAAGGCTAATGGCTGGGGTGTCAAGAGAAGGCATCTGGCAAGGTTTTGGGCACAATGTGGCAGAGACTCATGGATTCAAGCAGGTGGGCTGTTGTTCTATCAAGAAGAAGTGGCATGGGGACTTGTACCTCTTGGCACCAACACACAACCAATCACAACCCCCCCTTATAAGCCTATATACTGTAAGATCCTGCCAGGAAGGATATAAAATCATCCTCCCTCCTGAAAAGATTTAAAGAAAGCTTCCTTAACCACTTCCCGCCCGGCGTATTAACAAATGACGTCCGGGCAGGTGGTTCATTATCCTGACTGGACGTCGAATGACATCCTCAGGATAATCCGCGATCGCGCGCCCGCGGGTGCACGTATCGCAGTGATCAGTGGTGCTGTGGGTCAGTCTGACCCACCGCATTACCGACCGAGGTAAAAGGCTTCCGTGGAAGCCTTTTACCATGTGATCAGCCATGACCAATCACGGCTGATCACAGTGTAAATAGGGAGAGCCGTTTATCAGCTTTTCCTCTGCTCAGGTCTGCAGACCTGAGCAGCGGAGAGCCGATCGGCTGCTCGCCTGACGGGGGGGCTGCACTGAACGTTTATCAGTACAGCCCCCCTCATGATCACCCCACTGGACCACCAGGGAGCCTGCCCAGGACCACCAGGGAGTCCCCCCGGACACCGTGAGGAGGCCGCCCAGGACCACCAGGGAGGGAACATGGAGGCCGCCCAGGACCACCAGGGAGCCCCCACTAGACCACCAGGTAAGGGCAATACAGTGCACTGTAGGGGTGGCACTGTACCCATATATGATGCCTGCCAGTGCCATCCCTAACAGTGCTATATGCACCAGTGCCACCTATCAGTGAGCACCTGTGCCCACCTGTGCCACCTATCAGTGCCCACCTGTGCCACCTAAAAGTGCCCACCTGTGCCACCTAAAAGTGCCACCTATCAGTGCCCAGCAGTGCCACCTATCAGTGCCCATCAGTGCCCAGTGCCACCTATCAGTGCCGCCTATGAGTGTCCATCAGTGCTGCATATCAGTGCCACGTATCAGTGCCCGTCAGTGTTGCTTATCAGTGCCACCCATCAGTGCTGCATATGCGCCCCATCATCAGTGAAACCTTATCAGTGCCACCTCATCAGTGCCAATCTGTACTCCCTCCTCAGTGCCTGTCAGTCTAGCCTCATCAGTGCCCATCAGTGTAGCCACATCAGTGCCCGTCAGTGAAGGAGAAAATGTACTTTATACAAAGTTTTGTGACAGAAACAAAGAAAATACAATTTTTTTGTTCAAAATTTTCGGTCTTTTTTTATTTATAGCTCAAAAAAATAAAAACTTCAGAGGTGATCAAATACCACCAAAAGAAAGCTCTATTTGTGGGAACAAAATGATAAAAAGTTTGTTTGGGTACGGCGTCGCATGACCGCGCAATTCTCATTCAAATCGCAACAGCACTGAAAGTTGAAAATTCGTCTGGGTGGGTAGTGTTCTAAGTGCCTGGTACTGAAGTGGTTAAAGGTGTAACCAAGTGACCCCTGCCTATAATTGGTCTGACCTGATCCATAGTGACCCTTTCAAATTCATCTCAACTTTAGGCAATAGAACTAATGGACTTTGGGGTGTATTATTTTACACTCAGTACAAGATTTTCAATACTCTTCAACTGCATTGTAAATAGTGGGCCAGAAAAAACACTGTTCAATCTGCTCTTTTGCCTATCTTTTACCTCCAATTGACCGCCCAACACATGAGAACGTCTCAGATCCAACACCATCCTCTCTGTCATTCCAGAAAGAGCTGCAGCCAAAATTGCAATACACACAAACAGATTATATAAAAGTAAAAAAGCTGCAAAACAGTGCACCGCCACCTTAAGAAAGACCTGCTCAGTCAAGGCCTTTAGTTGAAGCAATGCCTCCCAGATAAGATTTGTTAGGCATCCCCACCAAGAAAATGGATGATCCAGGGACAGTACCTCTCCTCTCTCAGCAAGTCCTATGCCAGAGTGGTCCCAAAAAAAGAAATCTTACAATAGTGCATTACCTTGAATACATTTATTAGATAACTTGAAATTGCACTTATAAATCACTTAAAAAGCACACGGATAAAAATCAGCCGGCCGGCTTACATAAAACCTGTCCTTCCGGGATCACAAACAGCGCGGTGACAACAGCATGTCCTCCCCGACGCTTTTCATCATCAAAACAACATCATCCTGGGGCATGGGCTGCATGCTGGCTCACCGCTATAAATAGTAAACAAAGGGCACCAACCCTCGTTCTGAGTCTCGGGTGATTGGTCGGATCGGCTATCATAGCTAAGGGCATCATTATTAATATTAGATATCATCCCTAATATCGAATCCCCACCTTATATTTTGTGTGTCCTATTTATAATCATCAGCAAAGACACAAACTCACAAATAGACCACAAACAAACGACATATCTTTTTTTACTCAAATATATAAATCCTTATACCTAAACGAAATGCCTTTTAACCCCTTAATAAGAAAATATTTCTAACATAAAAAAACAACTCTCAGTTAGTTAAAAGGTATTTAACACGTTTTTACCACAAATTCCAGAATGATATAAAGGATACTTTAAATTCCCAAACAGGAAATGGCCTAAAAGAACTTCACGGGGGACATGAAATAATTTATTCATCAACGGCCCCTACTGGTATTCCAGAACATTACAGGCCAATAGGCCACACTCTAGAAAGGGGGAAAAAACGGTAGTTTTACATACACAAACCTAATATTAACCAGTACAGAACCGGCTCTGAAAATCTGGGTGGACATCCTGCCTCATGCGCGCTCCCCGCGCACACTCGTGGCCGCTGCACGCTGCGTGGGCATGCCCGAGACCCGCCAATCACTTGTAGCAGCCTCAGAACGGGGAACTGCCGATGTAAACACGGCGGTTCTCCGTTCTGTGAATGGGACAAGACATATCTACTGATCCCTGTCACTGGGATCAGTTAGATCTGTTATATCCCGACCAGCCCATCCCCCCCACAGTTAGAACACACCCAGGGAACACTGTTAACCCCTTCACTGCCCCCTGCAGGTTAACCCCTTCACTGTGAGTGACATTTATACAGTAATCAGTGGACATTTAAATTTCTGATCGCTGTATAAATGTCATTGGTCCCAAAAATGTGTCAAAAACGTCCGACATGTCCGCCCCAATATCGCAGTCCCGATAAAAATCGCAGATCGCCACCATTACTAGTAAAAAAAAAAATAGTAAAAACGCCATAAATCTATTCCGATAGTTTGTAGACGCAATTGCTTTTGCGCAAACCAATCAAAATACGCCGATTGTGATTTTTTTTTAACCAAAAATATGTAGAAGAATACATATTGGCCAAAACTGATGAATAATTTTCTTTTTTATATTTTTTTTGGATATTTATTATAGCAAAAAAGTAAAATATATTGTTATTTTTTCAAAATCATCGCTTTGTTTGTTTATAGCGCAAAAAATAAAAACCGCAGAGGTGATCAAATACCACCAAAAGAAAGCTCTATTTGTGGGGGAAAAATTATAAAAATTTTATTTGGGTATAACGTCGCACGACCGCGCAATTGTCATTCAAAATGCGACAGCGCTGAAAGCCTAAAATTGGTCTGGGCAGGAGGGGGGTTTAAGTGCCCAGTAAGGAAGTGGTTAAACCCTCAAACCTAGTTCACCCTATCCCAGTCTAAGAAATTATTAAAATTATATTTTAAAAATATATTAAAATTGTATAAAAATATTCGACCCTTTAAGTGGCACTTAACCTATAAATCAACTACCCAGGACTACAGATAATAAGTACAAATAGAAATATACCAATACCCTTAAATAAGTGGTTGACATACTAATTCTGATCATATATTTACATGACCCCAGCCCAGTACTCAGACCAAGTTTATAATAAATATAATTTGTTCAAGAATTATCAATAAAAGCGTTAACGTCAACATCTACATTCAACCCATTTGGGACATATGACCTTAACCAATGAATCCAGGACATTTCCAATTTATATATTTCCCTAACTAGGGCACTACCCCTCCAGTGGGAGCTATATTTATCTATCCCAAATAAGAGGGTTTTAGGGCCCTTTCGCATGGGCTTTCCGTGTAAAGGGTCCGTTTTTGCTCAGCAGGGATCGCTCTGCTGATCCCTGCTGAGCCGACGGATGACAGTTCTGACACCCAAAGAGTACCTGTGATATACCAGATACCAAAGATTCATACATCTATTCCAGACATATCCCCCAGCTATGGTATTACAAACATTACATCAACGATACCATCTTGCTATGGGATGGTCCCATTGAGACACTACAATCATTGTTGGATCATATGGGCCAGAATGAATATGGTCTACAATTTACAGCTAACTAGAACAAAGTAGAATCAAACTTTCTGGACCTAGTCCTTATAAAAAAATGGAAACTCCCTCACCACGAAGACATACTTCAAGAGTACTGATAGAAATAGTTACATCCCCACAGCAAGTTGCCACCACCCCACATGGCTGAAGGGGATACCTAGGGGTCAGTGTGCACGTATCAGAAGAAATTGCACATCCGTGGCGGACTATGAACAACAAGCAGAAGTATTAGTCAAACGTTTCCTGGAGAAAGGGCATTATTAGAGTGAGCTTAGGCTAGCACAAGAGAAAATAAAAAATCTAAATAGAAACAGCCTACTATCCAAACAAACTAAAGAAGCCCAACAAACCAATGAACTTCTGGCTTTTATAACAACATTCGGACGTAACTACAGGTCTCTTGAAAAAAGGGACAGGACAGGACTTTTGCAAAAACTGTCACAAAAACATCAAAGTTCATATACAAAAGATCTCCTGCTCTTAGAAATCAGTTAGCCCCCAATGTATGCAACCCTCCAGTTAGAAGATACACCTTCTTTGACATGAAGGGTTTCTTTTACTGTAAACGGTGTAAAGCCTGCAAGACCATCTTACATAGTAAGAAAAGAGTGGAGAAATTCACTTCTCATAGCACTGGACAGGAATATTCCATCAACAAATTTATTTCCTGCAGGTCCACACATGTCACTTATCTTATAGGCTGTCCATGTGGATTGCAATATGTGGGGCGGACCACCAGGAATTTATGCACACGTATCAGCGAACATTTGAACAACATTAACCACTTCAATACTGGGCACTTTCACCCCCTTCCTTGCCGGAGCAATTTTCAGCTTTCAGCGCTGTCGCACTTTGAATGACAATTGCGCGGTCATGCAACCCTGTACCCAAATTAAATTTTTATCATTTTTTTCACACAAATAGAGCTTTCCTTTGGTGGTATTTAATCACCTCTGGGTTTTTTATTTTTTGCGCTACAAATTAAAAAAAGCTGAACATTTTCAAAAACAATGCATTTTTCTTTGTTTCTGTTATAACATTTTTCAAATAAGTAATTTCTCTTCGTAAATTTAGAACCAAAAATGATACTGCTACATTTCTTTGGTAAAAATAACCCAGATCGGGGTTTATTTGGTGTTGGCGGTGATGGTGGACATACAGATGTTTTTTGCACTGTGACAGATGTGATGGGGGACAGACAGATGTTTTGTGTATGGTGACAGATGTGATGGCGGACATACAGATGTTTTGGGGACTGTTTTATGGGGACACTGACATGTATGGGGAGAGATATACACACACAGTGATTTCTTCAGAATAACAAAAGGAACCACCCGTACAACCTTTCTCCCACTCACTGATCTTGGATGGAATGATAGGAGCAGAGTGTTTGAAGCATTAAGGCTTTCCCTGACCCCCCCGTAATAGGTGGTCATGGGGTTCTGTTCAAGTGGTCATTCCATCTGATAACCCGGTGACGAGGAGGAATTCCATCCAAACAGCACATGGGCTTTCCACTTCCTTATTTAGGGTAAGGGCACCCATCTTCTCACTCACTGTGGATGAAAACACGAGGTGTATATTTGGTATTTAAAGCTTCAATACCAGCTTCGTCTGGTAAGAGTATCTATTTACTTTGGTGATGGGTTTATACACACAGATATCACTTGTTTTTAAAGTCTACTTATGAAGAATTTTTGTTCAGCCTTATGGATGTTTATTTCCGCTGAATAATTCCTTCTCAAGAGAAATCCACCTTATAGACGTTAAAGTTTTATTTATGAGACTGTTTACTGTTTTTTTATAGCGCAGCATTTTTTATATCTATATCAATATTAAGCATGGATGATTGAAAGATGTACATGTTTTTGCACTTTATATCATGTCACAATAATTTTTACTTGTGAGATAGGGATTCACGTTTAATTTTTCTATCTGGACAGCCATTTTTATGACCACTACTGATTGCACCTTGCACTTTGTATTAGTATAATACCATATGAATTGTTCCTTTATTATGTGGTAGCGCGGTTTAGTTTGTTTTGCATATTCACTTACAGTATATCAGAGACTGTGACACGGGCAGCTCCACAGATATAATTTTACACATACATATATTCCATTGCGCTGGTATACAAACTTTTATACTATATTTTAAACAATGACCGTGTGCTTAGCACTGTGCTACCAGACAAGCCACAAGTTGTGTTTAAAGGAGCCTCTTCCCTCAGGAACAAAGTGACCCTTAATACAATCAATCCCCCTTCAAACAGGACTACCTTTTTTTAGGACCTCACGGGTTTCTATCAGGTTAGAAGGTGTAGGGTATGTTCTTTAATGGATGTAGACAGAGGAGAATTAAACATTTTATATCAACTAGTACCTCTATGATATTAAACCTTTTATCACATGCTCCACAGCAGGGGTGGTTTACCTACTTCAATGCCTTTGCGGTCTCCAATATGTGAGCAGGACCAAATGGCTCTTACAGGTTCGCCTTAACGAACATATCACAAATATTAAAACGGGTTTTAAAACCACTCTGAATCTAAACATTATTTGATTGCCCATAATAAGGATCCCTCTAAAACCCTAATTTTGGGGATAGATAAATATAGCCCCCACTGGAGGGATAGTTCCCTAGTTAGGGAAATATCTAAATTGGAAATGTCCTGGATTCATCGGCTAAGGTCATACGTCCCATATGGGTTGAATGTAGATGTTGACGTTAACGCTTTTATTGATAATTCTTGAACAAATTATATCTATTGCAAACTTGGTCTAAGTCCTGGGATGGGGTCATATTTGATCAGAATTAGTATGTCAACCACTTATTTAAGGGTATTTGAATAGTTCTATTTGTACTGATTATCTGTAGTCCTGGGTAGTTGATTTATAGGTTAAATGCCACTTAATAAAGGGTCCAATATTTTTATACAATTTTAATATATTTTTTTAAATATAATTTTAATTATTTCTTAGGCTGGGATAGGTTGAACTAGGTTTGAGGGCTTAATATTAGGTTTGTGTATTTAAACTTAGCATCTTTTCCCCCCTTTCTAGAATGTGGCCTATTGGCCTGTAATATTCTGGAATACCACTAGGGGCCATTATGTTATGTCCACGTGAAGATCTTTTAGACCATTTCCTGTTTGGAAATTTAAGGTATCTTTTTATATCATTCTGGGATTTGTGGTAAAAACTTGTTAAATCCCTTTTAACTAATTGAGAGTTGTTTTTTTATATTAGACATTTTTTTCTTATTAAGGAGTTAAAAGCCATTTAGTTTAGGTATAAGGATTTGTATATTTGAGTAAAAAAGATATATCATCTGTGGCCTATTTGTGAGTTTGTGTCTTTGCTGATGATTATAAACAGGACACACAAAATATAACGTGGGAATCCCATATTAGGGATGGCATCTAATATTAATAACGAGTTTACCCAAATGGGGAGGATTGCCCTTAGCTAAGGTGGCCGATCCAACCGATCACCCGAGACTCAGAACAAGGGTTGGTGCCCTTTGTTTACTATTTATAGCGGTGAGCCAGCATGCAGCCCATGCCCCAGGACGACGTCCTTTTGATGATGAAATGCATCGGGCAGGATGTGCTGAAGTCACCGCACTGTTTGTGATCACGGAAGGACGGGTTTTATGTTATCCAGCCAGCTGATTTTTATCTACGTGCTTTTTAAGCGATTTCTTGTAAGTGCAACTCCAATTTATGTAATAAATGTATCGAAGGTAATGCACTATGGTAAAATTAATTTTTTTTTGGGACCACTCTGGTGCGGGACTTGCTTAGAGAGGAGAGGTACTGTCCCTGGATCATTCACTTTCTTGGCAGGAATCCGTAACTAATCTTATCTGGGAGGCATTGGCTATAGTGAAAAACCCCAGAGTGGCTCTTCTTAATGAGCCCCTCACCGATGTTCCCAGACAGGCTCAGACCTTAATCTATTTTATGTTTCTTGTGGCAAAAATCACCATAGCAACAACCTGGAAGAAGCCAATGGTAGACCTAGCTGTTATGAAATGCAAGCTGACATGGATCATACTTAATGAAAGACTAGTCAGTATACTGAAAGATAGGTCTGCTAGATTTGACCATCTCTGGGATCCCTGGATTAAATACCTCCAACTTCTAGCTGATTGAAGAGGGCGGACAGGGGAAGTGGGCTTTCAGATGAACTTCTTTTTCTTTCTTGATCTTTTCCTATTCTATGCCTCTTCTTCTCCTCCTCCTCCCCTTCCCCCTTTTTTCCCTTGCTTCTACCAAGCTACTTTGTTAGCACTTTTAGAGCATTCTGCACAGGGCCACCATCAGGGGGGTACTGTTGTAAGAGGCTCCAGTGTCTCAAGGGGCCCATACAACAAAGACTTCAGCAGTCTTTAACATTGGAGTCTATAGGAGGGGGACACCCGGTTTGGGGACATCATTCTCCAGCACCATAGCCAATAAAAATACCAAACTTGGGTCACATAGAGAGGGTCCCCCTGGGCAATAACAAATCCAAGTTTGGGACCTCCAGCACCTATGGTTCGGCCGTACTGGGTCCCCAAATTGACCAGTCATTGACTGGTAATGGTCGGGTGAATTTCGAACTTGATATTGGAGTCTATAGGAGGGGGCACCTGGTTTGGGGACACCGTTCTCCCGAACCATAGGCAATAAATATACCAACAAACAACAAAGAATTCCAAGCTCAACTTACCGACCAGTCTGTCACCAAACAAATTCACCTGTCTAACAGTAGCGTTTAAAAGGCAGGGGATTGGTTACACACATTTGCAAGTGTATGCGTAAGCTGCAGGCCTCGTCAAGGCTCCCTGTATACTGCAGACCTAACTCTATATAAGAGGCTTCACAATGGAAGCACACGCAATTTAATGGATAGATGGAGGACAGGTGACTGGAGGAGCCCATCCCTCCTTAAAGGTACAGGACTAGACACCCAGCCGTGGCCTAATGGCTGGTGTGCATTTGGTGTGCGCCCAAAGTTACAATACAAAACAAGGTCACTGTCCACCACCTATAACTGGCCACTACAGCAATAAATATACCAAACTTGGGTCACACGGAGAGGGCCCCCTGGACCATAACTGGTCCAAGCTTGGGACCTCCAGCAACTATGGTTCCGCACAAGGTCTTATTGCAAGCATCGGGTGAGGCTGTGCTGCGTCTTTTTAACCCCTTGGATCCCACACTAGCATGCATTGCATACTTCACTTCACTTGGATGGGTCATGCTTGGCAGGCTACACCTGGTAAGTGTGACAGGGTGTACAATTCTTACTGTAGCTGTGACATGTGTACACCCCTGTACACCCCTGTACGCATGCTATGGGGCCACTTGTGTGAGCTCGCTCTTAAACCTTGCTGATTTTGATACAGACAGCAGGACTCGGCCCTGCCCCCGCTCCCTCATTACTGGCTGTGATTGACAGTAGTGGGAGCCAATGTCCCCCTCTGCTGTGTCTGAGCCAAGGAGGAGGAAGAGGGCAGACAGAGCCTCTGCTCTCGTGCACATCGCTGGATCGAGATCAGGCTCAGGTAAGGGGGGCTGGGGGGAACTGCATGCAGAAGTTTTTTAACCTTAATGCCTAGAATGCATTAGGATAAAAACCTTCTGCCTTTTGAACCACTTTAAGGCTAGGTTCACACTGAGGTGCAGTTGCAGAGCCACTTAATGAAATTCTGATGGAATCGTATGAAAATAGGAAAGATAAGCAATTTGAAAGTGTTTCCATGGAAGTATATGGACCACAGAATTGCAATGCATCGCACCATAGAAGCACAGGACCCTTTTCCAAAGTTGGATCGCAGCTGCGCTGCATCAATGTGAAGCAATGTTATTTCCCTTGTCATGCAATTCAGGGCAATCCAATTAACATCTGAAATCGTACTTCCGGTTCCGGCGCCACATGACGAGGTAGCGTGAAGTGGCGGCTCCGGATCCCAGGCATACAAAACCCGCTACAATTCAGCCACGAGCGACTGCTTCACGGCACACATCCCCCCTTCGCTTCCCGAACGCGGCTCGGATGGACAGGTATGTGGTCCATGGCGGAGCTCCCGCCAGCGCGACGAGCAGAGCCGAGTCCCCAGGAGCCGGCTCGCATGCGGCCAATATGGCGGAGGATCAGATGCCTATCACGGCCTCGGCACCTAATGCTGCCTCACCCGCCCCTCCCTGGGAAGCTACTGAGGCTCAATACGCCAAGCTGGCACAGACGGTGGCTGCGCTTCTCTCTCCCACTATAGCAGAGGCAGTGGAGAGGGCTGTGCAAGCAGGCATGGGACAACTAACCAAGCAGCTGGGTGAGCATACTAAAAGGCTGGGGGAGCTGGAGATGCGCACATCAGATCTACAAGATGAGCTGCAATCCTCCCAAGCCACTGAACAGCAGCTTGTACAAACCCAGCAATACATATTAGAGAAGCTCGATGACCTCGAGAATAGAACAAGAAGGAACAATTTAAGGTTCATTGGCCTCCCTGAAACCTACAATAACAATGCTATAGCAGACATTTGTGCCAACCGCATCCCTCAGGCTCTGGGCATCTCAGGGACATGCACCATTGAAAGGGCTCACCGCTTAGGCCCCCCCTCAAATGACCGCCGCTCTCCCCGCCCAGTGATAGCAAGATTCCTAAATTACGCAGACAGGGTGGCTAT
>BLSH010430183.1:1458793-1470784 GCA_018402905.1 Glandirana rugosa
CTGGTCGTGACATATATGTCTGTTCATGTCAGTCATGTGACATATATGTCTCGTCGTGTCACATATACCTCCGGTCGTGACATATATGTCTGGTCATGTCAGTCGTGTGACATATATGTCTCGTCGTGCCACATATACCTCTGGTCGTGACATATATGTTTGTACATGTCAGTCATGTGACATATATGTCTCGTCGTGTCACATATACCTCTGGTCGTGAGATATATGGTCTCCATATACACCGTGCTGCTCTGTATATACAGTGTGCTGACTGTACTGGTCTGTATATACAGTGCTGGCCTCCATATACACTGTGCTGCTCTGTATATACAGTGTACTGACTGTACTTGTCTGTATATACAGTGCTGGTCTCCATGTACAGTGTGCTGAGTGTACTGGTCTCCATATACACTGTGCTGCTCTGTATATACTGTGCTGATCTCCATATACACTGTGCTGCTCTGTATATACAGTGTACTGACTGTACTTGTCTGTATATACAGTGCTGGTCTCCATGTACAGTGTGCTGAGTGTACTGTTCTCCATATACACTGTGCTGCTCTGTATATACTGTGCTGGTCTCCATATACACTGTGCTGCTCTGCTCACTGTGCTGAGTGTACTGGTCTGTATATGCAGTGTGCTGAGTGTACTAGTCTGTATGTACAGTGCTGGTCTCCATATATAGTGTACTGATCTGTATATACAGTGTACTGACTCTGCTGGTCTCCATAAACAGTGTACTGACTGTACTCGTCTGTATATACACTGCTGCTCTCCATATACAGTGTGCTGACTGTCCTGGTGTGCACATACAGTGTGCTGACTGTCCTGGTGTGGACATACAGTGTGCTGACTGTCCTGGTGTGCACATACAGTGTGCTGACTGTCCTGGTGTGCACATACAGTGCTGGTCTCCATATACAGTGTACTGGTCTGTATATACAGTGCTGGTCTCCATATACAGTGTACTGACTTGTACATACAGTGTGCTGCTCTATATATACAGTGTGCTGAGTGTACTGGTCTCTATATACAGTGTACTGACTTTACTGGTCTCTATATACAGTGTGCTGAGTGTCCTGGTCTGTATATACAGTGTCCTGGTCTGTATATACAGTGTCCTTACTGCACTTGGTCTGTATATATACAGTGTGCTGGTCTGTATATACAGTGTGCTGACTGTACTGGTCTGTACAGTTGTATGCAAAAGTTTAGGAACCCCTGACAAATTCCATGATTGTCATTTATAAATATTTGGGTGTTTGGATCAGAAATT
Organism: Glandirana rugosa; assembly: GCA_018402905.1. Lineage (NCBI taxonomy): Eukaryota > Metazoa > Chordata > Amphibia > Anura > Ranidae > Glandirana > Glandirana rugosa. The sequence continues at coordinate 1,460,073 of BLSH010430183.1, forward strand.
TCATTTTGATCTTTCAAATAACTGAAGGACACAGTAATATTTCAGTAGTGAAATGAGGTTTATTGGATTAACAGAAAATGTGGAATATGCATCAAAACGAAATTAGACAGGTGCATAAATTTGGGCACCCTTGACATTTTGTTGATTTGAATACTGTAAACTACTTAGCACTGATTAATTGGAACGCACAATTGGTTTGGTGAGCTCATTAAGTCTTGAACTTCATAGACAGGTGCATCCAATCATGAGAATATGTATTTAAAGCGCAGGTCCGCCAGGGAAAAATAAAATTAAAAATCAGCAACTACATATACAATAGCTGCTGACTTTTAATAATAGGACACTTGCCTGTGCTGGAGTCCAGTGATGTCGGCACCCGCCGCCAATCTTCGGCTCGGGGGTCAGGTGCAGCCGCGTACATTGCGGGTAAGGGAACCTGGATGTGTAGCATTACAGCTTCACGCCGGGCACCTTACTGCGCATGTGCGAGGCTCCGCTGTCCTCTGCTATTGGCCAGGCGGCCAGTCGCAGAGCGAGCAGGGAGGAGGGAGCCGGGCTGCTTACATCAGCGGCGGCCGGCCAGAGCTCCCGGATATGTGGAAAAGGAAACCTGTCACAAGTGTCCTCTTCCCCCCTCCCCCTTGAAAAGATGCCAAATGTGATACCTGAGGGGGGAGGAATCCAACCAGCGGAAGTTCCACTTTTGGGTAGAACTCGGCTTTAAGGTGGCCAATTGCAAGTTGTTGTTCTCTTTGACTCTCCTCTGAAGAGTGGCAACATGGGGGCCTCAAAACAACTCTCAAATGACCTGAAAACAAAGGTTGTTCTACATTGTGGTTTAGGGGAAGGCTACAAAAAGTTATGGCAGAGATATAAGCTGTCAGTGTCCACTGTGAGGAACATAGTGAGGAAATGGAAGACCACAGGCACAGTTCTTGTTAAGGCCAGAAGTGGCAGCCACATAAAATATTGGAGAGGCGAAGGATGGTGAGAACGGTCAAAAACAGCCCACAGACCACCTCCAAAGACCTAGAACATCAACTTGTTGCAGATGGTGTCACTGTGCATCGTTCAACAATTCAGCGCACTTTGCACAGGGAGAAGCTTTATGGCAGAGTGATGAGAAAGAAGCCTTTTCTGCACACACGCCACAAACGGAGTCGCTTGAGGTATGCAAACGCACATTTGGACAAGCCAGCTTCATTTTGGAATAAGGTGCTGTGGGCTGATGAAACAAAGTTTGAGTTATTTGGTCATAACAAGGGGCGTTATGCATGGTGACAAAAGAAAGCAGCGTTCCAAGAAAAACACTTGCTACCCACAGTAAAATTTGGTGGAGGTTCCATCATGCTGTGGGGCTGTGTGGCCAGTGCTCGTACTGGGAATCTGGTTAAAATTGAGGGTCGCATGGATTCCACTCAATATCAGCAGATTCTTGAGAATAATGTTGAGGAATCACAAAGTTGAAGTTACGCCGGGGCTGGATAGGTCAACAAGACAACGACCCAAAACACTGCTCAAAATCTACTCGGGCATTTATGCAGAGGAACAAGTACAATGTTCTGGAATGGCCATCCCAGTCCCCAGACCTGAATATCATTGGACATCTTTGGGGTGATTTGAAGCGGGTTGTCCATGCTCGGTAACCATCAAACCTAACTGAACTGGAGATGTTTTGTAAGGAGGAATGGTCCAAAATGCATTCATCCAGAATCCAGACACTCATTACAGGCTATAGGAAGTGTCTAGAGGCTGTGATTTATGCTAAAGGTGGCTCTACTAAATATTGATGTGATTTTTCTGTTGGGCTGCCCAAATTTATGCACCTGTCTAATTTCGTTTTGATGCATATTGCGCATTTTCTGTTAATCCAATAAACCTCATTTCACTACTGAAATATTACTGCACCCTTCAGTTATTTGATAGATCAAAATAAAATTGTTGATCCAAACACCCAAATATTTATAAATGACAATCATGGAAATTGTCAGGGGTTCCTAAACTTTTGCATTCAACTGTAAATACAGTGTGCTAACTGTACTGGTCTCCATATACAGTGTAGTGGTCTCCATATACAGTGTGACTGTTCTAGTCTGCACATACAGTGCGATGAGTGTCCTGGTCTGCAGATACAGTGTGCTGACTGCCCTGGTCTGCGTATGCGGCAGGGTGAGTGTTCTGTCCCGCGTGCGCAGCGGGGTGAGGGATGTCTAGAAGTGTACAGTGTTTTGGTAAGTAAGAATACGTACATACTTTTCTATGTTTCACTGTCCTGTGTGTGTCCATGTCACTAATTAATTTTAGATTACCCTGTCATCAGAAGTATGGGGGAGTTGCCATCACAGGCATTCTTCTAAACCTGCTAAATGCCTAGCTGTATTTAACTGCAGTCACTTTCCCTAGTCCTCTTCCAGGACAGTTACATGACAGATGATTAGTTCATTCTACTATAGGAAGCAGAAACTTTAAAATACTCTCCCAACCACCTCAGACTTCACTTTGTGTTTCCTACCTCCAGGAACTCAACACAGTGTTTGTTATAATGATTAGATAGCCAGTTGGTCAGTGACCCCTATGGTGGCATTGGTGCTCGTGGACGTTTTCCTTTCTCTCTCCATAGGTCTCATTTTAGAGCCAGGTGGTTGTTATACTATGGGGACAGGAAGGACACTTGCACCTTATGCTGCTTTGCTTATCCCCTCATTAGGTGCCATTGTGGCAGGACATGGCTGTGCTGGGGATGGTCTTTCTGTTGTGTGCAGAGAGGTTCTGTATTCTCCCACTAGAGGCCAGCTTCTTCATCTTTCCTGGATTGCAGAGAAGGTAGTGTGTGGCATGTGGAATGCATCATGTCTGGTGAGGTGGATGATTTACTTCACCTGCTGCTAAAGAATTCACCACCACGGAGGCATAAGGACCTGCCCCAAACATCACCATGAACTCAGATAGGTGAGGTGGTGGAACCATTGCTGAAGCCACCAGCTGCTATCCAGGCAGAGATGTATGTTTCTAAAGGTTCTTGAAACCCACGTCTAGAGGTACAATGTTTTTAATAAGTATTCACCCACCCTGTTACTAGGATACATACTTTTCTGGAAGAACAATCATTCTTCCCCTTATGCTGTTGGCTGTACAGATGTTTTTTCGGCACTAGTAGTTAGTGGGGTTTGAAGTTTTGCCTCGCAGTGATCTGTCTTTTCCCTGCCGTTGGCCGTTTTTTTTTTTTTTTTTGCTCCTGATCTGTCCTAATTTTAGCTTTCAAGAGCGTTTTGATCCATGTATGGGCAGGGTGGTTGTACAGAAGTCTACTGATCGACGTCTGTACAACCACCCTGCTGGAATTTTGTTGCTCGATCAGTGCCGCCGGCTATAGCTGGCAACACTGATCATATATTTTGACGGCAGATAGAATGCAGTAGCTCAGCGGGGAGGATTTGCAGGACACATTCCAATTCACCTTGCTTCATTAACAATATCTTGGGTTGGCTGTGTAGACGACAAAAAGCATTCAATACTGGCAATTCCAAGTGTTGATTGGTCTCTCGACAGTGCCCGGGATATTTACTGACATGACTGGCTTAGCCAGTCTCATATCTTAGCCTGCAAGAAATTTGGATGCTTACATAAGACTCCAAATCTCATAAAATCTTTCTGACTTGGGGTGGTGATTTGCACACACAATGAACCAGATGGATCTGAATGGGCACTTAGTTACCATTTACCTCTTTGTTGCCATTCTTACTAATGCCCTCTTTACCTGTTCACTGAGTTTTTAAGGATTGCCTTTGCTACTACGTGGTGATTTTGTAATCTTCTTTAAGTTTTCTAGTAGATTTAACATTTGCTTCTGTAGAATTTTGTCACACCTGTTCTCATAGTGCCTACTCATCATGGTGATGAGTTTCATTTGAAATTATCTATCTTTCTAGAAGCAAGTCTTCTTGCTGTGAGATCACGAGGGTGGATTTGATCTAAATCATAATTTTTAAAGGGCAACAGTCATCTCTGTCCCGCAGTGGCTCCTCCCCTGACCCGCTGTTGACTCACAGACAGTCCCATTCACTTTAATGGGAAGGCGGCAGTGACACAACAAGGTGAGGTATGTGGCGCCAGCAGGTGAGTGGATGCCCGCTAACAAGCGCTGCCATGATGGATCTGAAATGACAGGTGCTCTTTAAATGTAAGGATTTATTCTTGCTGGTAGTTTGAATCTTTAACATTTGCAAACAAAATGAAGATTTCCTATTTAGAATAATAAGCTGTCAGATTGGTGAAACAGCGATATTACAACCCATTCAATCATACAGTTTGTAGTGTACATAGATTTGCAAAACAATGGGATAAAGGAATATTCCTGAACTTTTATCTCATGGTTACTGTGAAATTGTGTGAATGCTTCAATGCAGTGCATGATATCTCAGCTTGCAGAGCTTGGATTCATTGAATGAGATTACCAAAAATGTAAATATTTCAGAATATGCAGCCTCATACTACATAACTAAGCTCCCTTTCATGCTGAATAAACTAAATTCTGAATGTATATTAAATAGTAAACTATCTCTAGATAGATTTTTACTCCAAAGGCATTTTATTAAACTAAATTTGATACAAATCAAAAAAATCTGATTTAACCACTTGACCACTGGGCACTTAAACCCCCTTCCTAACCAGACCAATTTTCCGCTTTCAGTACTCTCACATTTTGAATGACAATTACTCACTCATGCAACACTGTACCCATATGAAATTTTCGTCCTTTTTTTCCCACAAACAGAGCTTTCTTTTGGTGGTATTTAATCACCATTGGGGTGTTTATTTTTTGAGCAATAAATGGAAAAATACCGAAAATTTTGTAAAAAAAATGCATTTTTCTTTATTTCTGTTATAACATTTTGCAAATTAGCAACTTTTTCTTTATAAATTTTGGCCAAAATTTATACTGTTGTATATCTTTGGTAAAAAGAACCCAAATTAGTGTATATTATTTGGTCTTTGTGAAAGTTAGTCTACAAGATATGGTGCCAATCACTGAATATTGATCACACCTGATGTACTGACGGCCTATCTCATTTCTTGAGGCTCTAACAAGGCAGAAAAGTACAAATAACCCCCAAATGACCCCTTTTTGGAAAGTAGACAGTCCAACGTATTTAGTAAGAGGCATGGCAAGTTTTTTTGAAGTTGTCATTTTTTCCCACAATTCTTTGCAAAATGAAGATTTTTTTTTTCACAAAATTGTCATTAACAGGTTATTTCTCACACCCAGCATATGCATACCACCAATTACACCCCAAAACACATTCTGTTACTCCTCCCGAGTATGGTGATACCACATGTGTGAGACTTTTACACAGCTTGGCCACATACAGAGGCCTAACATGCAGGGAGCACCATCAGGCGTTCTAAGGACATAAATTACACATATAATTTCCTGACTACCTCTTGCACTTTTGAAGGTCCTGGAGCACCAGGGCAATGGAAACGCCCCATAAATGACCCCATTTTGGAAAGTAAACACCCCAACATATATTCTATGAGGCATAATGAGTCTTTTGAATGGTTAATTTTTTCCACAAGTTTTTGGAAAATGTGGAAAGAAAATGAAAACGCTTTTTTTTTTTACACAAGGTTGTCCATTTATACAATATTTCTAACACATAGCATTTACATAGCAAAAATGACACCCTAAAATATATTCTGCTTCTTGTCCCGAGTATGGCGATACCACATGTGTGACACTTTTACACAGCCTGGCCACATACAGAGGCCTAATATGCAGGGAGCACCATCAGGCGTTCTAGGGGCATACATTTCAAATCTAATTTGACTACCTATTACATTATTGTGAGGCGCTGTAGTGGCACTGATGGGTGCTGTAGTGGCATGGATGTGTCATTGATGAGAACTGATGTGGTATGGATGAACATGAATAAGGCATAAATGAGCACGAATGGGGATGAATAAGTCATAGATGGGGATGACTGCGCACGGATGGATGACTGCGCACGGATGGATGGCTGCGCACGGATGGATGGCTGCGCACGGATGGATGGCTGCGCACGGATGGATGGCTACGCACGGATGGATGGCGGAGCACAGATGCATGGGTGAGCATGGATGAGGCTGGATTGGTGAGCATGGCTGAGCACGGATGCATGGCTGAGCACGGATGCATGGCTGAGCACGGATGCATGGCTGAGCACGGATGAGGCTGCATGGGTGAGCATGATTGGATTGGTGAGCACGGATGCATGGGTGAGCATGGCTGGATGCGTGAGCACGGCTGCATGGGTGATGGATGAGTGAGCACAGATGGGTGAGCACGGATGCATGGGTGACGGATGGGTGAGCATGGGTGATGGACGAGTGAGCACGGGTGCATGGGTGACGGGTGAGTACGGATGGGTGAGCATGGATGCATGGGTGACGGATGGGTGAGCATGAATGCATGGGTGACGGATTGGTGAGCACGGATGCATGGGTGACGGATGGGTGAGCATGGATTGGTGAGCACAGATGCATGGGTGAGCATGGATGGGTGAGCACGGATGCATGGGTGACAGATGGGTGAGCACGGATGTATGGGTGACGGATGGGTCATGGGTGGGCACCGATGGGTGGGCATGGCTTCATGGGTGAGCATGGGTGATGGGTGGGCATGGATTTATGGGTGACTGATGGGTGGACACAGATGGGTGGTGCATGGATGAGGGTGTGGGCATGGGTAAAAGCTGGATGGGGGTCCCTGCCTGGCACACAGCGGTGCTGTGGGCACTTCAGATCCTGCCCACAGCACCGCTGCATCTCCTCTCTCCCCCCTCTCCTGTCACACTGCACCGATCGGTGCAGAGAGGGGAGAGACAAGCCGGCACTTCCGCCGGCTTGTTTACATGTGATGCTCCGTCATTTGACGGAGCGATCACGTGGTAAACGGCCGCTCCAAGCGGCCATTTACCGTGATCCGTGATGCGCCAGGTCTCATAGACCCGGCGGTCATGGATGCTCCCAGGTGCGCGCCCCAGGGGGGCGCGCGGGAGCGTGATTCTGGGAGGACGTTTTTATACGCCCTCCCAGAACAATGAGTGCCACTTGCGGCCGTGTAACTACTTTGCACGGTCGGCAAGTGGTTAAATAAAAAAAATAAAATCTTTTTTTTTTATCATTGATTTTTATTCACCCTGTATAGGAGTGTGTCTATGGAAATGTTTGACCATTCTTCCAGAAGCACATTTGTGAGGTCTGGCGCTGATGTGGACGAGAAGGCCTGGCTCACAGTCTCTGTTCCAATTCACCCCAAAGGTGTTCTATCGGGTTAAGGTCAGGACTCTGTGCAGACCAGTCAAGTTCCTCTATCCCAAACTTGCTCATCCATGTCTTTATGGATCTTGCTTTGTGCACTGGTGCACAGTCATGTTGGAACAAGAAGGGGCCATCCCCAAACTGTTCCCACAAAGTTGGGAGCATGAAATTGTGCAAAATGTCTTGGTATGCTAACGCCTTAAGTGTTCCCTTCACTGGAACCAAGGGGCCAAGCCCAACCCCTGAAAAACAACCCCACACCATAATCCCCCGTCCACCAAATGATTTGGACCGGTGCACAAAGCAAGGTCCGTAAAGACATGGATGAGCGAGTTTCGGGTGGAGGAACTGGACTGGCCTGCACAGAGTCCTGACCACAACCCGATAGACGACCTTTGGAATGAATTAGAGTGGAGATTGCGAGCCAGGCCTTCTCGTCCACATCGGTGTCTGACCTCACAAATGCGTTTCTGGAAGAATGGTCAAACATTCCCATAGACACTCTCCTAAACCTTGTGGGCAGCCTTCCCAGAAGAGTTAAAGCTATTATAACTGCAAAGGATGGGCCAACAAAATATTGAACCTTACTGACTAAGGCTGGGATTCCATTAAAATTCATGTGCGTATAATGGCAGGTGTCCCAATACTTTAATATAGTAATAAAGTGTGTGTACAGTATCTCACAAAAGTGAGTACACCCCTCACATTTTTGTAAATATTTTATTATATCTTTTGATGTGACAATACTGAAGAAATTACACTTTGCTACAATGTAACCACTTCAGCCTCCTTCCTGACCAGAGCATTTTTTGCGATTCGGCACTGCATCGCCTTAACTGACAAATGCGCGGTTGTGCGACGTACCCAAACAAAATTTATGTCCTTTTTTCCCCATAAATAGAGCTTTCTTTTGGTGATATTTGATCACCTCTCCGGTTTTTATTTTTTGTGCTGTAAACAAAAAAAGATCGACAATTTTGAAAAAAAAAGCAATATTATTTTACTTTTGCTATAATAAATATCAAAATATATATATATATATAAACTAATTATTCATCAGTTTAGGCCAATAATTAGGACCAGAGCACTTTTTGCGATTCGGCGCTGCGGCGCTTTAACTGACAATTACGCGGTCATGCGACGCTGTACCCAAACAAAATTTGTGTCCTTTTTTTTTTTTTACCACAAATAGAGCTTTCTTTTGATGGTATTTGATCACCTCTGCGTCATTTCTGATTGCCGCTATAAACAAAGAAAGAGCGACAGTTTTGAAAAAAAAAAACAATATTTCTTTTTGTTAAAATTCAAATCCCAAAAAAATATAAAAAAACATTTTTTTTCATCGGTTTTGGCCGATTTATATTCTTCCTCATATTTTTGGTAAAAAAAAAAAATCGCAATCAGCGTTTATTGATTGGTTTGTGCAAATGTTGCCACGTTTACCATTGATGAGAATAAATTTCTGGGGTTTTTATTTTTTTTTTTAATTTTTTACTAGTAATGGTGGCGATATGCAATTTTTAGTGGTACTGCGATACTGCAGCGGACATGTCGAACCATTTTGACACTTTCTTTGGGAACATTGGCATTTATACAGCGATCAGTGCTATAAAAATGCGCTGATTACTGTGTAAATGCCATTGGCAGTGAAGGGGTTAACCAGCAGGGGGAGATCTAAGGGTTAACTGTGTTCCCTGCATGTGTTCTAACTGTGGTGGAGCAGGGCTGTTATGGGCATAAGAGATCTAACTGATCCCAGTGACAGGGATCAGTAGATCTCTTTTATGTCCCCATTGACAGAGTGGGGAACCGCCGTGTTTACATCGGTGGTTCCTCGTTCTTTCACTCTGGCAGCTCATCGCGGCTCGCCGGCGGACATCGGGTCCGCCTGAGCCACGGACACACTCCTCCGGAGTGTGTTGGGTACAAGAGCGTGCCACCAGCGGCGCACGCTGGTACTTTAGCTGCGCCTGAGCGAATTGCTGCCTATTTACGACGCATATGGAACCGGATATACTTCTACATATTTTTGGTAAAGAAAAATCGCAGTCGGCGTATATTGATTTGGTTTGCGCAAAAATTATCACATCTACAAACTATTAGAATAGATTTATGTTTTTTTTTTTTTTTTTTTTTTTTTTTTTTTTTTTTTTTACTAGTGACTGCAATATTGCAGCGGACAGATTGGACCCTTTTGACACTTTTTTGGGACCACTGACATTTAATAGCCACTAGTTACTGTATGAATGTCACTGGCAAGGCGATCAAGGGTGTTCCCTGTATGTGTTTTAACTGTGTGGGGGCTGGGCTGTCAGTCCGCGCGACCCACGGGCACGCCCACGCATCATGTGGCCGCTGCGAGAGCACGTGGGGAGGGACAGGGACGCCCTCTCGGCAATTCAGATCTGCGCTGTAGCCATCTTTCGGCTATAGCGCGGATCTGTAGTGGGTAAAGTAGTGAGTGTACAGTAGGGCAGCACGATTCTGGCCAAAATGAGAATCTCAATTTTTTACAATAAAGATCATGATTCTCGTGGCCTAACCTTATTTTTCATTTTGTTCAAAAAGTCTGGCTAACTTCACTGTTCAGTATTTTTTTTCAATTCATGAAAGTGTAATTTTTCCCAAAAAATTGTGTTTGGAAGGCTGCTGTGCAAATATCGTGTGACATAAAATATTGCAACGATCACCATTTTATTCTCTAGGGTCTCTGCTAATAAAATATATATAATGTTTGGAGTTCGAAGTAGTTTTCTAGCAAAAAAATGGTTTTAACTTGAAAATGAGTGCCACAAAAAAGGTTTGGCCTTTAAGTGGTTAAACTGACTTAAATTACAGAGGGAAGTTAATTCCTTTGATCTAGATCAAAACATTGCAATGTTTATAGTTGGCTCACAAATGTTTTGAAACTTGGCAGACCACTTTTCTTTTTTTATTTCTCTATTTTGACAGCTGAGCCACTCTGACTTGTCACATAGAATCCAGGAAATGTCTGGTTGAGATTGTCAGGGGGATTGGATCGAGATTGCGATCTTTTGACGATTAATCATGCAGCTCTAGTGTACAGCTTGTATAACAGTGTAAATTTGCTGTCCCCTCAAAATAACTCAACACAGCCATTAATGTGTAAACCGCTGGCAACAAAAGTGAGTACACCCCTAAGTAAAAATGTCCAGATTGGGCCCAATAAGCCATTTTCCCTCCCCGGTGTCATGTGACTCAGTGTTACAAGGTCTCGGCTGTGAATGGGGATCAGGTGTGTTAAATTTTGTTATCGCTCTCACTCTCTCATACTGGTCACTGGAAGTTCAACATGGCACCTCATGGCAAAGAAAGAATTGTTGCTCTACGTCAAGATGACCTAGGCCAGTGATGGTGAACCTTGGCGCCTCAGATGTTTTGGAACTACATTT
>BLSH010430183.1:1480446-1490927 GCA_018402905.1 Glandirana rugosa
TCCACAATGGGGTAAGAGTGGGAGAGGCTTAACAATCAATACTGGGCACGAAAACCCCCTTCCTGTCCAGGCCATTTTTCAGCTTTCAGCGCTATCACACTTTGAATGACAATTACTCAGTCATGCAACACTGTACCCATATGAATTTTTTTTCACACAAATAGAGCTTTCTTTTGGTGGTATTTAATCACTAGTGGGTTTTTATTTTTTGTGCTATAAATAAAAAATTACTGAAAATTTTCTTTCTTTGTTTCTGTCAAAAAATTTAGCAAATTAGTGATTTTTCTTCATTAATGTTGGCTAAAATTTATACTACTACATATCTTTGGTAAAAAAATAACCCAAATCGGTGTATATTATTTGGTCCTTGTGAAAGTTATAGAGTCTACAAACTACATACATTCTGCTACTCCTGAGTATGGCGATGCTAAATGTGTGAGACTTTTACAGGTGATGTTTACTCATGGGTGTGACGGTCACTGATGGGTGATTGGCGATGGTCACTGATGGGTGACTGGTGGTGGTCACTGATGGGTGGTGGGTATCTGGCAGTGGTCACTGATGGGTGACGGGTGTCTGGCGGTGGTCACTGATGGGCGACAGGTGTCTGGCGGTGGTCACTGATGGGTGACGGGTGTCTGGCGGTGGTCACTGATGGGTGACGTGTGTCTGGCGGTGGTCACTGATGGGTGACGGGTGTCTGGCGGTGGTCACTGATGGGTGACGGGTGTCTGGCGGTGGTCACTGATGGGTGTCTGGCGGTGGTCACTGATGGGTGACTGGCGGTGGTCACTGATGGGTGACTGGCGGTGGTCACTGATGGGTGACTGGCGGTGGTCACTGATGGGTGTGGCGGTGGTCACTGATAGGTGACAGGCTACGGGTGACTGGCAGTGGTCACTGATGGGTAACAGGCCATGATCAGTGATGGGTGACAAGTGACAGACCACGGTCGGTGACGGGTGACGCGCCACGGTCGGTGACGGGTGACGCGCCGCAGTGGGTGACGCGCCGCGGTCAGTGACTGATGGGTGACGGGTAACAGGTGCACTTTATGATGACAGTCTGATGACAGGTGCACTTTATGATGACAGGTACACTTTATGGGGGCATATGGGGTGACTGTTGGGGTGACAGGTCTATTGGGGGGGGGGCTGGGGGGATGTGACAGTGTGTTTTTACTTTGCAGATCAGTAACTCACTGATCCCAGCTCTTCTCTCCTCACACTAGAAACTGTGTGAGGAGATTAGAGCTGGTAACAGTGAGTTACTGCTCTGTTTACATTGCATGTGATCGGCTGTGAAGTAGATCACAGCCGATCACAAGGTAACAGCCGCCGGTCGGCGGCTGATACCAGTGTCGGTGACAGGCCGTGTTCCCTGGAAACACGCCGCCACCGACGCGCACGCGCAGCGCGCTCCCGATCGCGTGCATGCGCCGAGCGAATGGGGGAAGTGCTGTTTGTGATCAGCCATCACTTTGTCACGGCCGATCACATGGTAAACAGCCATGGCCAATGGCTGTTCACCCCCGTCGCTGACGCCACGCCGACACCGACAGAGCCGGGATGCGCGCGCCCGATTGTGCGCGATCCCGGCTTAAAGGGATGACGTCATATGACGTCATCACAGAACAAGAGGCTTACCGCTCGGCCGTCATGACGGTGGGCGGTAGGCAAGTGGTTAATGGCTGTGTGTTGAGTTATTTTGAGTGGACAGCAAATTTACACTGTTATACAAGCTGTACACTCACTACTTTACATTGTAGCAAAGTGTCGTTTCTTCAGTGTTGTCACATGAAAAGATAGAATAAAATATTTACAAAAATGTGAGGGGCGTACTCACTTTTGTCAGATACTGTATATATGTGCAGTATATTTTTGTTCTGGGTGAATTATTCAAAGTATCAGCGAACCTGCAATTTTCAGAAGGTGGGGTCAGAAACGATATCACAGATGCTTCTCATTACAGGTTTATTTACTTGAAGCTTAATATCCTTTTACATGTACAATAAAAAGACATACTGATGAAACAACTAAAGTCTCTACTGTGGAGAATTTCCAATATTTTTATGAGATAGTCCCATAAAGTTGACTTGTAGTCAGCAGGAGGGATATTTCAAGCAAGTTACCAACAGACTTGAATGTTTGTCTAATGAATGTCTGGCTGCCTATCAGCTAGGTATGTGTGTACACAGACATTGCTTTAAAGCACTGGCTTTGCATTCATACTCAGTGTTGATCAAGTGCATGCGTTTGAATGCAAATCATAGCAGAAGGATGCGTTTGTTCTTTTTTGCCTTTAACGCAAAAGCATCTCAGTAGGTAATGTATCCAGAGAGCACAAAGTCCTCCGCTGTCATTCACACTGCTTCATTGGAGTTTATGGAAATCTGCTGGCCTTTAGTTCCGAAAACTGCCTGTCAACACGATCCCTGAAAGATTTACATTGGTTTTTGCATGTCTGTTTTCTGGGCACCTGCAATTTTGGATTGCCAGCTAAAATAGTTGTCAAAATGTCTGATTTCCCATGGCGGTTACCACAGGTGTCACTTAAGGGAACCCTTTATTACAGAAGTGTGGAATCTGCTTTTGCTGACCTCTTCCTGAGTGTATGTTTCATTGCCATAATGCTGAGCATTTTCACAGCAGTTGCAGCCTCTGTAGCTCTCTCGGTACAATTACAGTGTATCCGGAATGTATTCACAGCTCTTCACTTTTTCCACATTTTGTTATGTTATTACAGCCTTATTCAAAAATGGATTAAATTCATTATTTTCCTCAAAATTCTACAAACAAGACCCCATAATGACAACGTGAAAGAAGTTTGTTTGAAATATTTGCAAATTTATTCAAAATAGAAAACTAAAAAAAAAAATCACATGTAGACAAGTATTCAGCCTTTGCTTTGTTGAAGCTCCTTTGGCACCAATTACAGCCTCAAGTCTCGAGTATGATGCTACAAGCTTGGCACACCTATTTTTGGGCAGTTTCTCCCGTTCTTCTTTGCAGGACCTCTCAAGCTCCATCAGTTTGGATGGGGAGCATCGGTGCACAGCCATTTTCAGATCTCTCCAAAGATGGTCAATTGGGTTCAAGTCTGGGCTCTGGCTTGGCCACTCAAGGACATTCACAGAGTTGTCCTGTAGCCACTCTTTTGTTATCTTGGCTGTGTGCTTAGGGTCGTTGTTTTGTTGGAAGATGAACCGCTGCCCCAGTCTGAGATCCAGAGCGCTCGGAAGCAGGTTTTCATCAAGGATGTCTCTGTACATTGCTGCATTCATCTTTCCTTTGATCCTGACTAGCCTCCCAGTTCCTGCCACTGAAAACCTCCCCATGGCATGATGCTGCTGCCACCACCATGCTTCACTGTAGGGATGACATTGGCCAGGTGATGAACAGTGCCTAGTTTCCCCCAGACATGACACTTGCCATTCAGGCCAAAGAGTTCAATCTTTGTTTTATCAGACAAGAGAATTTTGTTTCTCATGGTCTGAGGAGTGGCTTCGGTCTGGCCACTCTACCATACAGGCCTGATTGGTGGAGTGCTGCAGAGATGGTTGTTGTTCTGGAAGGTTCTCCTCTTGCCACAGAGAAATGCTGGAGCTTTTTTAGTGTGACCATTGGGTTCTTGGTCACCTCCCTGACTAAGGCCATTCTACCCCGATTGCTCAGTTTGGCCAGACGGCCCGCTCTAGAAAGAGTCCTGGTGGTTCCAAACTTCTTCCATTTATGAACTGTGCTCATTGGAACCTTCAATGCTGCAGAAATGTTTCTGTACTCTTCCCCAGACCTGTGCCTCGATACAATCCTGTCTCGGATGTCTATAGACAATTCCTTGGACTTCATGGCTTGGTTTGTGCTCTGACTTGGTGTGTGCCTTTCCAAATCAAGTCTAATCAACTGAATTTACCACAGGTGGACTCCATTCAAGTTGTAGAAACATCTCAAGGATGATCAGTGGAAACTGGGTGCACCTGAGCTAAATTTTGAGTGCCATTGCAAAGGCTGTGAATACTTAAGTACATGGCATTTTTTAAAATGTTTAATATATTTGCAAAGATTTCAAACAAACTTCTTTCATGTTGTCATTATGGGTTATTGTTTGTAGAATTTTGAGTAAAATAATTTAATACATTTTGGAAAAAGGCTGTAACATAACAAAATGTGGAAAAAGTGAAGCACTGTGAATACTTTCCAGATGCACTGTATGCACGTTTCTCATGCCCCATTCACACCTGAGCGTCTTGTAGCTTGAAGCCTGAAGCTACAAAACGCTGGAGGGGAAAAAAAAGTCAATGATTCTCTATGGAGATGGTTCACATCTCTACTCAAAAACACCTGAAGCTAAAAGCCTGAGAACACCTGAAGCTCAAACAAGTTCTTGAAGTATTTTTTCAGGCAGATTTGGGCGTTTTTCTGCTTTTTACATTGGTGGCCTTTTGACCTGTGCAAAATCGCGCGACTTTCTGCCTGAAAACTACACGCTCAGGTGTGAATGCAGTAGGGATGCACCGAAATTTCGGCAGCTGAAAATTATCTGCATTTTCTGGCAAAATCTGTGTTTTCGGTATCGGCCGAAACGAAAAAAACGGGCCGATACCGAAAGGGTGGCGGGTTCCGTCCATTGCGGGGTATGTGTGCATCACATACCCCGCAACAGATGTCGAAGGTGAGAAGATTCACAATGCACAGAGCGCGCTGCTTGTACAAGCCACTCTGTGCATGAAACTGTGAGCTAATTACACTGGAATGCAGAGACTGCAGAGAGAGCTGTCAGATCTTCAAGTTGATTTCGGGAGGTGGGCGGGACGCAACAGCTCTCAAACCCCAGCCAATGGGGCAGAGGCTGGGCGGCTGTCAGCTGTTCAGTCCCACCCACCTCCGATCTCAGTGAAAATCTGACAGCTCTCTCTGCATTCCAGTGTAATTAGCTGACCGTTTCACGCACAGAGCGGCATCTACTCATCTCTTCTGCCAGTGCCAGCCAGTACCATCCAGTGCCGCCTGTCAGTGCCACATGCCAGTGCCAACCAGTGGTACCTTTCAATGCCAATCAGTGTCACCTGTCAGTGCCACCTATCAGCGCCAATTAGTGCCGCCTGTCAGTGCCCAGGGACAGGTAGGCTGCATATGACAATTGTATATAAAAATATAAATATTTTTTAAAAACTGTCATTTTTGGTTTCAGTTTTCGGCTTAGTGCATTTTCGGTTTCGGCACCAAAATTTCCATTTGGTGCATCACTAGAATTTCAGTATTAGACACATGCAGGCTGGGGTGTGTTGACTGATGTACTTGACCAAGCAGTGCTGCAATTAAAATCAAGTTGTGCTTTCTGGCACATATACCTGGAATCACAATACTGGCTGCACTGAATCAACTACCATATAAAGTTAAAAGCTAACTCCATCTTTAGCAATATGATACACCCATATTAAAGAGGAAGTAAACCCAGATGGGGTTTACTTCCTCTATGTTCCCTTGTAAAGTAGAAACTTAATGGGCTACTATGCATCGCATAGTAGCCCATTATGTGCCACTTACCTGCAAACGAAGCCTGCGGCGTCCAGCGATGTCCCAGCTCCAGGCCCCGTCCATCTTCTGCCCCTCTCCCTTCCGGGGCCACGACTCTGGTGCTGTTACTGGCCGAAGTCGCATGACGTCACTCCCGCGCGTGAGCCGCCAGTCATGGCACGGTGGCAGTGGAGGAACGGCACACAGGCCGTTCCTTCACTGCGCAACAGTGCATATCTCCTAAACCATACAGGTTTGGGAGATATGCAGTTCCCCTACAGGTAAGCCTTATCATAGGCTTACCTGTAGGTTAAAGTGCTTGTCACAGGTTGACAACCACTTTAAGGGTGTAACATATTCCTAAACAACCCCCACCCCTAAAGCACCATAGACTTGTAGTTCCCTGACACTGCACCCACAATCCACTGATCGCAGGGGCAATGCTTTGCAGATTCCTGTGAGAAATAAATAATACACATTTTCACTGCAAAAGTATATACATTTTTTTTTTTGTTGGTGCCCATTCTTTATTAGCCACTGGTAGCCCGCAATCCTGTGGGATCTGCAACATGGATATCCTAAGAGACTCTAAGGAAGGTTTTAAAGGCCAAGTTCACCTTTTGTAAAACAAAATCATAAATGCACAATTTGCATGTGTAAAAATGTGCATTTATTTTTTTACCATAGAACCTACAATTGCATCCGTGATCCGTAGATAAACGTGCAATGTCAGGCTCCTGCAGATTAAATACTTGGTTTTCCTGCCAGTATTTTCCTATATAAAACTAACCACAAGGCATGAGAGTACATCTTCCCAGCGCGGCTGTGCTGGCAGAACAGTCTGTTCTCCAATGCCCCCCCCCCCCCCGCACATCCATTCACTGGAAGGATCAGTGTGTTGGCGTTTCTGGTTCAATCATTTTTTATTAATTTAAAACAAAGTAACAAGGAAAAGCACCTAATCTGCCACGCAGGGGCTACAACTGGCAACATATGTATAGTCAGGAAAAGTAGGAATAACATCCATAATCGTGATAGACCTCAATACAAGATAGGGGTATGTCCAGGGAAGATCGCTATAGCTGGCAGGTGAAAACTTGGACATACTAAATTCCAGACAACAGTGCAGTATTCTATAGACTTGACTTGAATTGGAGAGGAACTGTAAAGAGGAGTGGGACAAAATCGCTCTTGAGATATGTGCAAACCTGGTGCCCAACTACAAGAAACTGCTGACCTCTGTGATTGCCAACAAGAGTTTTGCCACCAAGTACTAAGTCATGCTTTGCTAAGGGGTCAAATAATTATTTCACTCAACTTAGAGCTGCACGATTCTGGCCAAAATGAGAATCACGATTTTTTTGCTTAGAATAAAGATCACGATTCTCGCGGCGTAATATATTAAATATATAAAAAAAAATTGGGCTAAGAGCACTGTTTAGGTTTTTGAAAGGGGTAATTTTTCCAAAAAAATTGCGTTTAAAAGTCTGCTGCGCAAACAGCATGTGGCATAAAATATTGGAACAACCGCCATTTTATTCTCTAGGGTCTCTGCTAAAAAAAATATAATGTTTGGGGGTTCTAAGTCATTTTCAAGCACAAAAAAATTGATTTTTATTTGTAAACAGCAAGTGTCAGGAAAAATTGAGTCTTTAAATGGTTAAACCAAAGGACTATACAAGGGGAGTTCATTCAGAGTTCAATGCCTTTGATGTATCTCTTGTATCAATGATGACTCAGAAGCTGTCTGTCTGCCCAGACTTGGCTGTTCCCCTGAGACTCAAGCCTCTCCGACTTCAAAAGACTTCAGGCACTTTTTATTACTGTCAAGTCGCGCTGATTCGCCCCCCAAGTCGGATCCCATTAAAAGCACTGAAAATCGCGGTAATGCCCAATGGAGATCGCAGGGGGGGGGGTGTAGATCGAGATCGCGATCTTCATACGATTAATCGTGCAGCTCTAACTCAACTCATTAAAATGCAAATCAACTGTTAACTTTTTCGAAATGTGTTTTTCTGGATTTTGTTGTTCTGTCTCCCACTGTAAAATCTACCATTAAATTATAGACTGATTATTTATTTGTCAGTAGGCAAATGTACAAAATCAGCAGGGGATCAAATACTTTTTTCCCCCTCACTGTATACTTTAACCACTTGCTGACTGCCTATAGCAGTTTTACTGCTACAGGGCGGCAGCTGTGCATATATACATTACCCCGTCTCTCTTCATTAACCGGTTAAAGACCAGCTTGCATACATTTACTGCTGCAGAGTGGCAGCGTAACGCATATTGCCGTTTAAAAACGGCGATTCGCGCAGGTGCGGCTAGGGGGGGTGAGCGCCACGCCGCTGGCGCGCTTTTGTGCCCGCCGCGCACTCCCTCAGTGTGGCCAAGGGTCGCCTACTACACAGGAAGAACGGGGAACCCACCACTGTAAACACGGCGGGTCCCTGTTCTGTCAGTGGGCATGACAGAGCTCTACTGATCAATGTATTCTGGATCAGTTAGATCTGTCATGCCCCTGCCAGCCCAGCCCCCACACAGTTAGAACACGCTTAGGGAACACAGTTAACCCCTTGATTGCCCCTACAGGTTAACCACTTCCCTGCCAATGACATCTATACAGTAACCAGTGCCTATTTTTAGATATGATCACTGTATAAATGTCAGTGGTCCCAAAAAAGTGTCAGAAATGTCCGATCTGTCTGCCACAATATCGCAGTCCCGATAAAAATCGCAGATCACCCCCATTACTAGTAAAAAAATAAATAAATAAAAAAAGTAAAAATACCTTAACCACTTCCCGACCGCCGTATGCAAAATGACGGCCGGGAAGTGGCTTAGTTATCCTGACTGGACGTCATATGATGTCCTCAGGATAACAAGCCGCCGCACGCCCGGGGGGGGGGCGCGCGCATCACGGCGATCGGGGGGGCGCGTATCGCGGCGATCGGTGGTGTGGGAGGTCAGTCTGACCCCCCCGCAATACCGATCTCGGTAAAGTGCTTCGATCCGAAGCACTTTTCCATGTGACCAATCACGGCTGGTCACAGTGTAACAGGAAAGCCGTTTATCAGCTTTCCTGTCCTCAGGTCTGCAGACCTGAGGAGTGGAGAGCCAATTGGCTGCATCCCTGACAGGGAGGGTTTGTGCTGATGATTTATCAGCACAGCCCTCCCTCGGATCGCCACCCTAGACCACCAGGGAGCCTGCCCAGGGACCATCAGGGAGCCGACCAGGGACCACCAGGGAGACCCCCCTAGACCACCAGGTAAGTGACATAGTGCCCAGTGTGGATGGCACTCAGTGCCACCTTCAGATGCCACCCTAGACCACCAGGGAATAAGCCCCTATTAGTGTATATGCCCACCAGTGTATATGCCCTATCAATGCATATCAGTGCCCACCATTGCCACCTACCAGTGCCCACCTATCAGTACCCATCAGTGCCCAGTGCTGCCTATGAGTGCCAATCAGTGCTGTCTGTGAGTGCCCATCAGTGCTGCATATCAGCGCCCATCAGTGCTGTATATCAGTGCCACCTTTCAGTACCCGTCAGTGCTGCTTATCAGTGCCGCCTAACAGTGCTCATCATCGCTGCATATAAGGGCCTCATCATCAGTGCCAATCAGTACTGCCACATCAGTGCCCGTCAGTGTAGCCTCATCAGTGCCCACCAGTGATGGAGAAAATTTACTTATTTACAAAGTTTTGTGACAAAAATAGAGAATTTTTTTTTTTTTTCAAAATTTTCGGTCTGTTTTTATTTGTAGCGCAAAAAATAAAAACCGCAGGGGTGATCAAATACCACCAAAAGAAAGCTCCATTTGTGCGAACAAAATGATAAAAAATCTGTTTGGGTACAGCGTCGCACTACCGCCCAATTGTCATTCAAAGCGCAACAGCACTGAAAACTGAAAATTGGTCTGGTAGTAAAGTGTTCTAAGTGCATAGTATTGAAGTGGTTAAAAAAAATGAAAAATAATATTAATTACATACACACACATATCTATCTTTCTAATGAGAGAGACCTATATTATAAATATATATACATATATTTACATACACACAGACACACACAGAGGGCTTTTCTCTCCCTGTATAGGATATGTTATAGGTCTTGACTGGAGAGCCAGTGGCAGGCTGCAGGGACTGAGAGAGAGTTCCAGTGCCTCTGCCCACCCTTAGTGTCCTGAGTTCTCCTGGATGAGTGCACCAAATTTTCCAAACTGGTTTTTCAAATTTTTTCATTGGTCGTGGTGCATAGGGAATATGGTATATTTTTTCTGCTGAGATACAATATGGGGATCTATTATTGCTGCTGGGGGATCTATTCTTGAATCTATTTTTGTTGCTATCAATTGCTGTTTCTGATGTATCTACTGTTGTTGCTGAGTTAAGTATGCTTGCTACTGGGGGTAATTACTCTACTGGAAAGGGTCTATAATTGCTGCTGGGGGTTCTATTTTTGCTGGAGTCAGAGGGGGTTATTATTGCTGCACTAATGGCTCATATACAGGGGCTCTTAAAGCTGCACAGTGTAAAAACTGGGCTTGTTTCTATACTAGCAAAACACAGGTCTTGCACACAGCCAGTAGAAATCAATAGCAAGCACCACAGTGGTACTTGTGTTCAGTGACTTATGTGTATAGGGATGTGTAACTATGCATACATCTCCTGTGTATTTCATTTTGACTTTCAGACTATAGAAGTGGATGCAGAGTAGGGTTGCCACCTCATCCCTTTAAACCCAAACACATATGAATTACACCGTTTCTGAGGCTAATTTAATGCAGATAAGGCACTAACTGAGTTTAAAGCAGCGTTCCACCCATGTAAAAGTCAGCAGCTGCAAAAAGTGTAGCTGTCGACCTTTAATAATTGGACACTCACCTGTCCCTCGCTCCAGCGAAGTGGACGCCCGAGGTCTAGCACTGCGCATGCGCGAATCGCACTGCGCCTTGT
>BLSH010430183.1:1490937-1510906 GCA_018402905.1 Glandirana rugosa
CCCCGCACAGCCATTCACTGGAAAGATCAGTGTGTTGGCGTTTATGGTTCAATAATTTTTTATTCATTTAAAACAAAGTAACAAGGAAAAGCACCTAATCTGCCACGCAGGGGCTACAACTGGCAACATATGTATAGTCAGAAAAAGTAGGAATAACATCCATAATCGTGATAGACCTCAATACAAGACAGGGTATGTCCAGGGAAGATCGCTATAGCTGGCAGGTGAAAACTTGGACATACTAAATTCCAGACAACAGTGCAGTATTCTATAGACTTGACTTGAATTGGAGAGGAACTGTAAAGAGGAGTGGGACAAAATACCTCTTGAGATATGTGCAAACCTGGTGCCCAACTACAAGAAACGGCTGACCTCTGTGATTGCCAACAATAGTTTTGCCACCAAGTACTAAGTCATGCTTTGCTAAGGGGGCAAATAATTATTTCACTCAACTCATTAAAATGCAAATCAACTGTTAACTTTTTCGAAATGTGTTTTTCTGGATTTTGTTGTTCTGTCTCCCACTGTAAAAATCTACCATTAAATTATAGACTGATTATTTATTTGTCAGTAGGCAAATGTACAAAATCAGCAGGGGATCAAATACTTTTTTTTCCCCCTCACTGTATACTTTAACCACTTGCTGACTGCCTATAGCAGTTTTACTGCTACAGGGCGGCAGCTGTGCATATATACATTACCCCCGTCTCTCTTCATTAACCGGTTAAAGACCGGCTTGCATACATTTACTGCTGCAGAGTGGCAGCGTAACGCATATTGCCGTTTAAAAACGGCGATTCGCGCAGGTGCGGCTAGGGGGGGTGAGAGCGCCATGCCGCTGGCGCGCTTTTGTGCCCGCTGCGCGCTCCCTCAGTGTGGCCACGGGTCGCCTACTACACAGGAAGAACAGGGAACCCACCACTGTAAACACGGCGGGTCCCCGTTCTGTCAGTGGGCATGACAGAGCTCTACTGATCAATGTATTCTGGATCAGTTAGATCTGTCATGCCCCTGCCAGCCCAGCCCCCACACAGTTAGAACACGCTTAGGGAACACAGTTAACCCCTTGATTGCCCCCTACAGGTTAACCACTTCCCTGCCAATGACATCTATACAGTAACCAGTGCCTATTTTTAGATCTGATCACTGTATAAATGTCAGTGGTCCCAAAAAAGTGTCAAAAATGTCCAATCTGTCTGCCACAATATCGCAGTCCCGATTAAAAATCGCAGATCACCGCCATTACTAGTAAAAAAAAAAAAAAAAAAAAAAGTAAAAATACCTTAACCACTTCCCGACCGCCGTATGCAAAATGACAGTCGGGAAGTGGCTTAGTTATCCTGACTGGACGTCATATGACGTCCTCAGGATAACAAGCCGCCGCGCGCCCGGGGGGGGGCGCCCATCGCGGCGATCGGTGGTGTGGGAGGTCAGTCTGACCCCCCGCAATACCGATCTCGGTAAAGTGCTTCGATCCGAAGCACTTTACCATGTGACCAATCACGGCTGGTCACAGTGTAACAGGAAAGCCGTTTATCGGCTTTCCTGTCCTCAGGTCTGCAGACATGAGGAGTGGAGAGCCGATCGGCTGCATCCCTGACAGGGAGGGTTTGTGCTGATGATTTATCAGCACAGCCCTCCCTCGGATCGCCACCCTAGACCACCAGGGAGCCTGCCCAGGGACCACCAGGGATGTGCCCACCCAGGACCACCAGGGAGCTGACCAGGGACCACCAGGGAGCCGATTTGGACCACCAGGGAGACCCCCCTAGACCACCAGGTAAGTGACATAGTGCCCAGTGTGGATGGCACTCAGTGCCACCTTCAGATAAAACCCTAGACCACCAGGGAATGAGCCCCTATTAGTGTATATGCCCACCAGTGCCTCTATCAATGCATATCAGTGCCCACCTATCAGTACCCATCAGTGCCGCCTATGAGTGCCAACCAGTGCTGTCTGTGAGTGCCCATCAGTGCCGCTTAGCAGTGTCCGTCAGTGCTGCATATCAGCGCCCATCAGTGCTGTATATCAGTGCCACCTCTCAGTACCCGTCAGTGCTGCTGATCAGTGCCGCCTAACAGTGCTCATCATCGCTGCATATAAGTGCCTCATCATCAGTGCCGCCTCATCAGTGCCAATCAGTGCCCGTCAGTGTAGCCTCATCAGTGCCCACCAGTGATGGAGAAAATTTACTTATTTACAAAGTTTTGTGACAAAAATAGAGAATTTTTTTTTTCTTTTTTCAAAAATTTCGGTCTGTTTTTATTTGTAGCGCAAAAAATAAAAACCGCAGGGGTGATCAAATACCACCAAAAGAAAGCTCTATTTGTGGGAACAAAATGATAAAAAATCTTTTTGGGTACAGCGTCGCATGACCGCGCAATTGTCATTCAAAGCGCAACAGCACTGAAAATTGGTCTGGTAGTAAAGTGTTCTAAGTGCATAGTATTGAAGTGGTTAAATTAATACTCATGGTTTGTAAACGCACCAACATTTGCGCAAACCAATCAATAAATTTTTTTTGGTTTGTTTTTTTACCACAAATATGTGGAAGCATGTATATCGGACAAAACTGATGAATACATTTTTTTTATGTTTCTTTTGGATATGTATTCTAGCAAAAAGTAGAAAAATATTGTTTTTTTTTTTTCAAAATTGTTGCTCTTTTTTTGTTTATAGCGGTGATCAGAAGTGATGTAGAGGTGATCAAATACCACCAAAAGCTCTATTTGTGGGGAAAAAAAGGATGTCAATTTAGTTTGGGTACAGAATCGCACGACCGCACAATTGTCAGTTAAAGCGCCGCAGTGCCATATCGCAAAAAAATGGCTTGGTCATTAAGGGGAAAAAACTTATGGGTCTGAAGTGGTTAAAGTTTTTAATAATATAGCACATCTCCCTGAAGCATTCTTTGTGAGGCCAGGGTTGGAAAGGGGTGGAGCCTTGACACGCTGGGCTTACAGGAAGTGGGTTGAATAAAGCTGGGAGTCATTCAACCTGGAAGAGGAGCTGAAGTTGGAGCATTGAGTCTGCTGGGGAAACCTCTAGAGATTGAGTCTAGGAGACAGAGCTGCTTTTTTATTTTTATATTTCAATATTTTTTTTTATTGAGGTTTTACAGATATACCAATGCAACATAACATTTTATCCAACCATTGATACATAAGCGTGAAGTAAAATAAACGGTTGACATAAAAAGAAACATACATATTGGGTATTGGACGGTATCTCCCCGTCTCCCAGCCACCCGATATGGGAGCTCACTGTGGCCGGGCGGAGAGGCCCCCCCCATCTATAATCAACCAGTCAACCCGCAGTATGGATTCACATGATCTAGATGTATCAAATATTAACACAATAAATTCCCAAAGTGAGAATAAGGCAATGCCTGTCCATTAGCTGGAATCCAAAAACCGGGGCACTCTATTTAGACACCAGAACATCAGTCCAGGATCCTTGTACCACCTGGGAGGTTCACCCCCCAAGCGCATGGCTGCATGTCAGTGAGCTCGGTCAGACACTGAAAGGCACTGCCGCAATTGTCTCAGTCTTACAACTATAGATAATGGTAAAACAACCGAAAAAGATTTGTAGAAACTGCAAAGAGAGGTAGAGTAGAAGAGAGGAGCTGAGAGAGCTCGGGAAAAAAAAGAGCGAGGTAAAGATTGAAGAGATAGGGTTGGAGAGAGAAGTGGGAAAGTAGAGTAGAAGGCTGGTAAGGGTAAGAGGTGGAGAAAGAGAAGTGGAGAGCCAGGCCGCAAGAATCACTTGGCTAACCCCAAGTGGGAGGCACCCATCCGTTCGCCACCCTAACTTGTGGAGAGTGAAATGTGTGCAAATCCCGCCCAGGGCTCCCATGTTCGTTCAAATTGAGTTTAGCGGTCTGTGATAATGCTGGCTATTTTTTCATGTCTCATTATCCAGGATATCTTGTGCCTAAATCTATTAAAGGATACTGAAGAAGTTTTCCATGCCCCTGCTATGGTGATTTTAGCTGCCAGTAAAATCAAACAGGAGAGACGCTTCAAGTGTCTCGGCCATTCTGCTGGAATATCGTTAAGCAACGCCAAACTCGGGCGCTGTTCAATATAGAGTCCGGTCACCTTGCGGAGCACAGAAAACCCCCTGTCCCAAAAAGACCTAGGGCATTCCCACCATGTGTGTAGCACCGAACTTTGCAGTTCACAGCCCCCTAAGCATGCTGAAGATACCGTTGGGTACATCCTTGCTAACCGGGCTGGCACCAAGTACCACCTTGTCAGGACTTTAAGGCCTGCTTCTACCAGGGTGACATTCATGATTCCCTTATATGTTAAGTTCAACCTATCCGACCAAGTTTCCAGATCCGCTTCACACTGTAGATCTTTCTCCCACGCCAGCATGTATGGCTGTTTCCAGGAGGGGGGAAGTAACAGCCCGTATATCAAAGAGATGTCACCTCTGGAACCCCCATCCCCATTACACCATTTTTCGTAAGCAGTGAGTGTGGGGGGAGTATCCGCAGTGGAGGTTGAGCGAAGATAATGTGCGATTTGGAGGAACCGAAATCTCTCCGACGCGGGCATCTCCAGGACGGAATTGCAGTGGGAAAGTGTAAAAGGGCCTCTATGTGTAAAAAAGTGACCGATACGGTAAAGGCCTTTATCTGTCCACCACTTAAAGGCTCCTATGTCCATACCAGGAGGGAAGTCCAGATTATGGAATAAATGTGTTAAGGGGATACTCGGTGAGACTAAGGATGGGTTTTTACGAAGACGATCCCACAATGCAAATGAATGAGAGAGGGTGGGGGTTCCCATGAGGGGTCTATCCTTAAACGGTTGCTATAGCAAGTAATCTAACGTGTGATTGGGAGTAGCTAGACGCTCTAACTGGACCCAGCCTGGCCTCTCATGACGGGAGTAGACCACTGACAATTGCACTAGTTGGGCGGCTTTGTAATAAGTTAATAGGTCAGGTATCCCCAAGCCCCCCGCCCGCCTAGGAGCGAAGAGCGTGGCCCTAGCCAGTCTGTGCCCTTTTTTTGTCCCATATGAACGCCAAGACTTTGGACTGAAACCTCAGCAAATCTGTCCTAGGGATCGGTATAGGCAAGGATCTAAAGTAATAGAGGAGCTTTGGTAACAGAGTCATTTTGACTGCTTTTGCCCTGCCCAATCACAAAAGATCACAATGTGTCCACCTGTCTAGCATCCGCTCCAGTCGCCAAAAACACTCAGGATAGTTCACCGCGTATAGTGATGCGTATGGTGGGGTCAAATTTACACCTAAGTATGGGAGGCCCGTGTCCACCCAACGGAAGGGAAAGGACTGCTTAATAAAGGGTAGTGTGGTGTTAGGGATATTAATATTCATGGCCACTGACTTTGTCTCGTTAACTCTAAGCCCTGAGGCCCTGCCAAAGTCTTTCAGAATTCTAACTATGTTCGGTAGGGACGTAACTGGCGATGTGATGAACAGCAACATATCCTCCGCGAATAGTGCGCATTTATACATTACGGCCCCACATAGCACCCCCCCCCCCCCCCCGTACGGTCACGTCTTCTCGGATAGCCACTGCCGCTGTCTCAATAGCTATGTCGAAGAGTAACGGGGATAGAGGACATCTCTGCCGCGTTCCTCGTTCAATCCTAAAAGGAGTTGAGTGGAAGCCCATCAATTTCACCTTAGCTTGGGGTCCTAAATAGAGGGCGAGTAGTGATTGTAGGAAAAGCGGGCCAAATCCCCATGCCTTCAGCACCTTAAACATGTATGTCCAGGAGACAGTGTCAAATGCTTTTTGCCAGTCTATCTATAAATAGGAGCATCCCCTTCTGAGGAGGACCCCCAGACCAGTCAGATAGCAACAGGGAGATCACATCCACCGCTCTGCGCACCTGATCCGGCCCCTGACGACCCGGAATGAAGCCCACCTGGTCCCCATGGATATATTCATCAATGAAGGTTGATAATCTACTGGCCAATACTTTAGTGAACAGCTTTATGTCATAATCTATAAGCGATATTGGCCTATAGTTCTCCACCTCTCTGGGATCCTTGCCCGGTTTTGGGATCACTGTTATTTAGGCCATATGGGAAAGGGGATCCAGGGGGGCTCCATCCCGAATAGCGTTAAAATAACTAACCATGTGGGGAACTAACATGCCTTGAAATTTGCGGTAATAAGTAGCCGGAAAACCGCCCGGACCCGGGGCCGAACCCGTCTTAGTGGACTTTGAGCGCCTCTAGCACTTCCCTCTCCGTGAAGGGGGCCTCCATTCGAGTCCGGTGGTGTTGTGAGATTTTGGGTAGCGTGATGGAATCCAAGTATCTATCACATGCCTGAGGGTCCTCATCCCCTGGGACCTTGTACAAGGAAGTATAGAATTTGTTAAATGCCTCAAGGACTTTACTGGGGTTCTGGGAATGGGTGCCGTCTACACAGCGGACTTTGGGCATCGCAAATTGTTTAATACGCGGGTTCAGTTTGTGAGCCAGTAAAGTCCCTAATCTGTCCCTATACATATAGTATTTAGTGGCGGCCCAACGGACAGCGCTAGGTTGAGCTCCACCCTAGTGTCCTCTATTTGCCGTAGCGTAACAGGGTCTGCTGAGCGTTTGTGACATCGGACCAGGTTTTGTAATTTGGTGTCTAGCGCCTGGATGTGTTACCTCCTGGCTTTGCATAGCTGAGATGAAAGTTGGATCAATTTCCTCTGCACTACTGCCTTATGTGCTGCCCAAACTGTCACGGGAGTTATGTCTCCTGCGACGTTATCATCAAAGTACTGTTTTAAACTAATCCTTATGTCCTCACACCAGGATGGGTCTGACAGGAGAGATTCATTAAGTCTCCACTGATTAGAGCGGGGAGGCCCTGACAGGGTTGCAAACTTAACCGTGACCAAAGCATGATCCGACCAGGCCATTTCTTTAATATTGGCCTTAAGTATACTCGGGACCAGGGTGTGTGAGACGAAAATATGGTCTATGTGTGAATAGGTGGCATGTGGGGGCGAGTAAAAGGTGTAATCCCTGGTCATTGGATTCTGTTCCCGCCATGCATCCACAAGATGGGAGGCGTGCAACATTTTTGCAACCCGAGTTCCAGCCTTAGGGGCCATTTTGAAATATGAGCGCGAGGGGTTAGACTCCTTTTTTATTTTAATAGAGGTGCCAGGGGCTGAATTTTTTTCAATTTGACTTTTATTGAAGGCTTTTTTAGGACTAGTCAGGGATACAGAATGTAGAAAAAGGGGGAGGTGGTATAAATGGTACAGTACTAACATACTGTGCTTCAAAATCAAGAATATCGGGATGAGCAATCGCAGCGTAACAGAGTCTGTTTTTATTTGTTACATTATCAGAATGTCTATCTCTTGGGGTGCATAGTAAATATATATTTAACCCCCTAACAAATCTAAATGCCTAAGCCCAATTTGGCAATTTTGACACGTTGGTAAAACATCATCACAACTGCTTTGTGCATCCAGGTGGATTATACCTTGTTTTTTTTGTTTTCAGGACAACTACTTTGTGCATCCATTTAGTTGTAAACTTTATTGGTTATCTCCTGATTTTTTTATTTTTTTATTATTATTAAAGGAAAAGTGGCCCAAAATAGTAAAAAAAAACAAACTTTTTTTTAACTTTAACTGTATATTTCTTGATGCTATCATAGCCTACCACCAAAGAATAACCCAAAATTCTCATGCTCTTGACAATTGCAGTGATACCACATATGTGTATGTTAGTGGTTGTTTGTACTAGTGGTGCACCGAATGGAAATTGTGGTGCTGAAACTGAAAATATACTTAACTGAAAGCTGAAACCCAAAATTACAGTTTTGCAAAAAATATTTATATATATATATATATATCTGTTATGTGCAGTCTTATCTGTGCCTGGGCACTGACAGGTGGCACTGATGGGCACTGATAGATGGCACTGATAGGCGGCACCGATAGGTGACATTGGTTGGCACCGATAGGTGACATTGGTTGGCACTGATTGGAAGCACTGTTTGGTGGCATTGGTTGGCAGTGATTGGCACTGACAGGTGGCATTGATTGGTACTGACAGGTGGCATTGATTGGTACTGACAGAAGATATGAGGTGCCACTGATTGGCACTGACAGGTGGCACTGTATTACTGACAGAGGCGGTGAGGTGGCACAGATTGGCACTGACAGAGGAATGCGGTGGCACTGATTGGCACTGACAGGTGGCACTGATAGAGGAGGTGAGAAGTTTCACAGATATGTGGCCCCATGGAAAAAAGCCCAGTCCAGTGGGGCTGCATATTTGCATACGGTTGGAATGAAGGTATATTCCAAAATCTGAAGGAATAATTATCATATGTGTATTGGGACACCATTGGGGTTGAATGGGGTTTTTTTTTTTTATGCTTTGCCCAAGCTAGGATTTGGGTTTTAATAACTTTGACCTTTGTGATTATATTTACAGCAACATAAATGTAATGATTTTTTCTTTGTCTTTTTGTCATGCAGCAACCTCTCATGGAAAGTAAACTGAAAGCTTTTAGCATTGGCAAGATGGTTCCTGCAAAGAGGACTTTAAGCAAGAAGGAACAGGAGGAGCTCAAGAAAAAGGTGAAGCACATCAAAATTTAAGATGGCCAGACATGCTATAAGTCAGCAGAGCGACTCTTGTTTCCAAACAGGATTTGTTTATTTTTAATGTGGTTTTACTGCCAGTTCCCACTGGAGCGCGGTGAGGGAAACCTATGTTCCCTGCGCATTTCCTGCACTGTATTCAAAACGTACTGCACTAGCACTTGCAGCAGGTGTCTGCGTTAACTTAATGACACCCCAGACACGGGTTGCAAATGAAGTGCATATCCTTGCACCGGATCACATAGTACGGTAATACCATGCAATCTGGTTGCTGTTCATTTTTTAAAATAGTGCATGCATTACTTTTGGCGTGGTCCGACATGATTTTAGCCTATTCAAATGCATGAGCTGAAATCGCACTGCACTTGGATTACATGTGAATTACCCGGAAACGCACAGCATTTTCCTATGTGATTCATGGTGTGAACTGGCCCTTAGCCTGGTTCACATTGAAGCTACTTTGAAATCGCTGCTACTTCACTTCAAATAGTGTGATTTCAAAGTAGCAAGGTCCGCGAAATTTCAGGTGCTACTTGATAGACATCTGTGTGGCTTCATGCACAGATGTCTATTGAAATCGCACCTGAAATTGCCAGAAGTAGTGCAGGAACTACTTTTGCAAATTGGAGCGGGGTTGAAATTTTTTTTTTTTTTTCGCACCAATTGGAACAGTGCCATTGCTGCCAATAGGCTGCGATTTGATCTATCAAATCGCATGACAAATCGCTCCAATGTGAACCTAGGCTCAAACCCAAAAGCAAACATCTGTTCTATTGCAGCTTATCAATTATTAGATGTGATGGATGCATTCGTTTTCTTTTTTGTAGGTGTTCCTTTATTTTCACCTGGTAATCTAGCCAATAAGTCTAGCCAGAAATAGCTGTCCTGCAGATGTAGCAGTTAAAAGGTTTAGACAAACCATTTAACACTGACAAGGGTGCTCACAATAATCCGCTTTTATGTAAAACCTTTATCCCAAAAGGAAAAAAACATTCTGTAATTGGCTATAAATTGTTACCTGGAGTTTGGCTTCAATTAGTTTAGTGGGTTTAAATCTGCTCCCCCACCCCCCCAGACTGATAAAGCTGCTGCCCAAGGTGTGTCTCTGCTCCTTTATCCAGAGTGTTGGTACCCTAAGAAGGACAGGTTTTGTTACTGGCCAGATCACCAGGTAAAAGAGTCCAGACACCACTACTAATGGTTGTTAAGCTACATTATATTATATTTTTAGTTTTGAGTTTAATACCGCTTTAACCAGTTCCCGGCCTCATCACGTGTATTTACTGCTGTAAAGTACCCTGTACTTGGGATCAGTTAGATCTGTCATGCGCCTGGCAGCCCAACCCCCATAAAGTTCCAACACACACAGGGAACCCCTATAGCCGCCGCCCCCCCCCCCCCTGGTTAACCCCTTCCCAGCCAATTACATTTATACAATCCGTGTTTTTGTTTTTTTTAGCTCTGATCGGTGTATAAATGTCATTGGTCCCAAAAAAAGTGTCAAAAATGTCCGACATGTCCGCCACAATATCGCAGTCCTTATAAAAATCGCAGATCGCCGCCATTACTAGTAAAAAAAAAAAAATGTGAAAATGCCATAAATGAATGAATTCTTGTGGTTTTGTAAACGCGGCAACTTTTGCCAAACCAATCAATATACGCCGATCGCGATTTTTAAATTTTTTTTTTTTTTTTTACCACAAATATGTAGAAGAATATAAATTGGCCAAAACTGATGAATAAATTCGTTTTTTTTATAATTTTTTTGGACATGTATTCTAGCAAAAAGTAAGGAATATTTTTTTTTTTTTTTTTTTTTTCTGTGTTATCCCTCTTTTTTTGTTTATAGCGGTGATCAAACACCACATTACATAGTTAATCTGGTTGAAAAAAGTCCATCCAGTTCAACCAAAGATTGACAGATAAAACAGCTGTGTACTATATAAGCCTGAGGAGTACATATTTTATTGTGCGGGTCAAATTGCAAGTACTTTAAGTCTACTCTCTGAGAATAGATTAACCCCGAAGGATTTCCCATGTTAGGACCAGAGCACTTTTTGCGATATGGCACTGCGTCGCTTTAACTGACAATTGCGCGGTCGTGCGACCTTGTACCCAAACAAAATTGACATCCTTTTTTTCCCCCCACAAATAGAGCTTTTTATTGGTGGTATTTGATCATCTCTGCGTTTTTTTATTTTTTGCGCTATTAACAAAAAATAGCAACAATTCTGAACAAAAAAAAAAAAAGAATATTTCTCTTTGTTCGTCGACAGGCACAGCGACAGGCAGGTCTAACAGCAAAAAGAACAGTAACAGACACACCCCCTCCCAGGGGGCAGTCCTCACTGGCAGATAACCCACCACCCAGCTCGGCTAGCTCAGGTTTTTTTCTGCCTAGTGCAAGGAGTTAGACCTAGGCTCCCTGTTGGGATCTGTGGTACCTCTCTGGGTCCACTTCGGCTGTCCTGGAGGACATCCTAACAGATGAAGACTGCAATCAAGTAGCCATGCTGGGTGACAGGCTTGGTTTTAGATCCAGGTAGTCTCCCCAGCCGGCCATCGAGCGCGCGCAGACCTTAGCTCCGCGCTGGGTCGGCCACAACAGGCCCCGAACCAAACGGTGTGGCCCCACTGGTTAAATGTCCCGCTGGTGCACATATGACCGGGCTCTTGAGTCCGTGTCACAGTGTTACCATGGCCAACAGATCCCCCCGGCCTGACGAGTGAGGCAGATCTGTCTCGGGTGGGATACCCACTCTGCCCGACTGGATGGGTAAGTACACTACCCCTCTCCCACCAGGATCTGGGGGGGGAGCAAGCGGGTTTCCCCCCTGGGACGTTAGGCTGGTGGGTTGGTCCCCCCCCTCCTCCCTCCTTCGCTTCACCCTCCCTTCGGTGCTGTGCTATCGCTGTGCTCCCCCACCCTCCCCCCCGGGGCTCCCAGGGGGGTGTCCAGGGCCTTAGCTGTCCCCCTCCTCCTTGCCTCGTGCTGCTGGGCGATCGGGTGGTGGTCGGAGATTGATCGGCCGCCATTTTCCTGTGGCCGGCCGCATGGTTCGGCCTCTGGGGAGCCCAGCGGCCGTTTTGGTGTAGCCGTGGCGTTCCTGACTGGGGGTGTGGTCTTTAGTGTGCAGCGGCGGGCATTTTCTTATGGCCTATGCACGTGTGTCCCTGTGGATTCTGGTGCCGTTTTACCCCCCACACAGTGCCGAGAGCTCTCCTGTGGGACAGCAGCAGAAGCAGTGGCAAGTGTGGAGGACGGGCGGGCCAGGCAGCGGCGGACAGCAGCAGGCACGGCTCCTCTCCTGGATAGTTGAGCGGGCAGGTGGCGAGTCCCTCCGGGGTTACCCTCCTGTAGTAAGTCCTGCGCAGCGTTTTGGAGTGGGGGGTGCCTGGTCTCCTGGTACCTAGACCTCAGGTGGCGTGTTACCAGGGTGGGTGTCGCAATGGCAGCTGATACTGGTGCTTCCCCACCAGACCTCTCTGTGGTTGCAGCCAGCGCCTCAGGGACTGTGATCCCTATTGACGCTCTGTCGGCGGTCCTGGAGTCCTTTGTCTCCCGGGTAGAGACAGCATGTGGGCGTAAGGCGGCGGAAAAGCGGCCCCTACCTCCCCCCTCTTCTGGTGAGGACTTGGACCCTGACGGGGGCTCCACCATGACGTAGACCCACCTCGAGCTGTCTTATGGCGAGGCCCCGGATTCTACTAATAGTGAGGAGGAATCTGCGGTGGCCACTGCTGTGCAAAAGAAGGCACTAGTCAGTGCCCTGATCACAGCGGTGCCTGAAACCCTGAATTTGGATGATACGGTGGGACCCTCGCAGGAGGTCCCCATCCCCTTCGGGTCGCATAAACTGACCCGCGGGGCTAAGATATTCCCCTTTGTGTCTTACCTGGATAAATTTGTCTACAGGGACTAATGATGGCTTCAGAGCTCCCTTCCCATACCCAAACGTTTCTCTGTGTGCTATCCCTTCGAGGACAGCCTGTTAAAAAAGAGGAAGGCACGCCGTCCTTTAAGGACCCGGTGGACAGGAAGGCTGAGACCATCGTCAGATCCATGTTTGTTCTGGCAGGCTCGGCCATGCGGCCTGTTGTGGCCTCTGCTCTGGTGTCAGAAGCTCATGGAATGGGCGAAACTGTTACACCGCGAAAGGTTCCCCGTGCTTGTGTGGAACTTGCTGAACAGTTTGTCCAGGGGCTTAAGTATCTGTGTGATGCAGCCATGGATACGGCCCCCCTGATCTCCAAATTGTCCGTGTCTTTGGTGGTGGTCAGACATTTGCTCTGGCTGAAATGTTGGTTGGCGGACCAAACATCTAAGAAGGCCCCCACAGACTTGCCTTTTCAGGGAGGGCGGCTCTTTTGAGCCTCCTTGGATGAGATTGTTAAGGATCTCACGGGCGGGAAGAGTACCTTTTCTCCTGGAGTCCAGGAAGAGTATGGAGGCCCGCCGCAAACTGGGTCCCACCTTTACGGCCAACAAGTGGCTTTTTCGTCCCTTCCGCTCCTCAGACAAGGGCTCAAAGCCCGCCAAGGCCTCCGCGGGTGGACAGAAGCGTCCCTGGCAGGGTAAGCGCGACAAGCCGGAGGACAAGTCCTCCTCCGCGTGAAGGGCTGCCTCCACCCGCACTTCGAGTGGAGGGACGTCTCCTGGGGTTTGCGGACTGGTGGACTTCCCGCATTTCGGACCGCTGGGTGCACGAGGTAATCTCGTCAGGGTGCAGAATAGAATTTCATTCCTGTCCTCCGAACAGGTTCTTCGCCTCCAACTTGCAACTGCCCGCTGGCAGGCTGCAGGCCCTGTTTGGGGCGGTGCAGGACCTACTCTGTCAAAGGGTAGAGGTCCCTGTTCCGCGTGCGGAACGTTTCCATGGGTTTTACTCCAACCTGTTTGTGGTCCTGAAGGCCCTCAACGGCTTCGTACGTGTACGAAGGTTCAGGATGGAGTCTGTCTGCCCTGTGGTATCGGCTCTGCACCAGGGCGATTTCCTGGCTTCCCTCGACATCAAAGATTTGTACCTGCCTGTTCCCATATACGCTCAGCACCAGCGCTTCCTGCGTTTTGCGGACGGGGAGCATCACTATCAGTTTGTGGCTTTCCCGTTTGGCCTGGGCTCTGTGCCTCGGGTCTTCACCAAGCTGTTAGCCCTGGTTCTGGCTCTGCTGACACAGAGGGGCATCGCAGTGGTGGCGTATCTGGACGACCTTCTCTTGCGAGCAGAGTCGGCTTCAGCTCTCCGGGACAATGTGACGATCGCCTTGCACACTCTGCAGGAGTTCGGCTGGGTGATCAATCGCCCCAAGTCGGTGATGACTCCATCTCGCCGCTTGGAGTATCTGGGTCTGATTCTGAATGCAGCCCAGGTGAAGGTCTTCCTTCCACCATCCAAGCGACAGTCGGCGGTTCGGTCCCTGCTGTCCCAGAGGTGGTCCTCCCTACGCTTTTACATGCGGGTCTTGTGCCTCATGGTTTCCGTCTTCGAGGCAGTCCCATGTGTCCAGTGTCACACCCGTGTTCTGCAAAGAGAGAGTCTGCGAAAGTAGGACAGGTCCCCCTCATCCCTGGATCGGTTGATCAGTGTGGACCACCGGACCAGGACTTCACTGCTCTGGTGGATGCGGCCTCTGGCCCTGCGGTTGGGGAAGTCATTCCTCCCCCTCCATTGGACGGTGGTCACGACGGACACCAGCCTGATCGGCTGGGGAGGCGTCCTGGGGCTGTTGTCGGCCCAGGGATGGTGGTCTCTGGAGGATTCTCGTCTCCCAATCAATACCCTGGAATTGCGGGCCATCAAGTGCTGCCACTCCCATTGGATGAGGAGGCTGCACGGGTGCCCTGTCCGGATTCAGTTGGACAATGCCACGGCTGTGGCATACGTGAATCACCAGGGCGGGACAAGAAGTTTGGCTGCGGCCTCAGAGGTAGCTCACATTCTGCGGTGGGCAGAACTCAACGTACCGCCAATCTCTGCCGTCCACATTCCGGGTGTAGAGAATTGGCAGGCGGACTACCTCAGTCGTCAGGGATTGGACCAGGGAGAGTGATCCCTGCACCCGGACGTGTTCCATCAGATTTGTCTGAGGTGGGGTACTCCAGACATGGACCTTCTAGCGCCTCCTCTCAATCGGAAGGTGCAGGCCTTCGTGAGCAGGATAAGGGATCCCCTAGCAGATGCCCTAGTAGCTCAGTGGGCTCTGTACAGGCTCCTCTACGCCTTTCCCCCTCTCAAGTTGCTTCTGCGCCTTCTGCGCAGAATAGAAGCGGAGGGCATACCAACCATTTTGGTAGCTCCAGATTGGCTAAGGCGTCCTTGGTACGCCGACGTAGTTGAAATGGTGGTGGATGTCCCCTGGCGACTCCCGCTTAGCGAGGACCTACTGTCTCAGGCCCATCTTGCATCCTGCTTTAACCTCGCTGGCTTTAATGGCCTGGCTATTGAATCCCAGGTGTTGAGGGATTGGGGTGTCTTAGACTTAGTGATCCCCACCATGCTTAAGGCACGTAAGGCCACTTTCAGGAAGATTTATCTCCGCACCTGGAGGGCTTATTTCGCCTGGTGCGAGAATGGGGGGGGGGGGGTGGAATCCCCGATCTTTTTCGGTACCTCAGTTTCTGGCTTTTCTGCAGAATGGTCTCGACCAGAAGCTGGCGTTGAGTACGATCAAGGGTCAGGTTTCTGCCCTGGCGATTTTTTTTCAGCTACCTTTGGCGACGCATTCTTTGATCCTTACTTTCATGCAGGAGGTTCGACATGTCGCCCCCAGGTACGGTCGCCTCTGGTGCCATGGGACCTCAATTTGGTACTCTCTGTCCTTCAGAAGCCGCCCTTTGAGAATATCAGGGAAATATCGCTACAATTGCTTTTGCAAACGGTGGCTTTCCTGGTAGCCATCACATCCGCTCGGTGTGTGTCTGAGTTGGCGGCTCTATCATGTAGATCTCCATATTTGGTCCTACACAAGGATAAGGCGGTTCTGCGACCTTCGCCTTCTTTTCTGTCGACGGTGGTGTCATCTTTCTATATCAATGAGGACATTGTCCTTCCTTTGCTCTGCCCACGTCCCTCTCTCATCCTAGGGAGGCTGGCTTGCACTCCCTGGATGTTGTTCGGGCCCCGCTGGTGTGTCTGGCGACCACGGCCTCTTTTTGGAGATCGGATGCGCTTTTTGTAGTGGTGGATGGCCCACGCAAGGGTCTGGCGGCCTCGTCGGCCCCTATTTCACATTGGATTAGACAGACTGTGGCCGGAGCCTATGCTGTTCGGGGTCTGGAGCCTCCTTTCCTGGTCATGGCTCACTCTACCAGGGCGATTTAGCACTTCTTGGGCTTTTCGACATCAGGCGTCTGTCTCAAGTGTGCAAAGCGGCTACTTGGTCCTCTGTGCACACCTTCTCATAGTTTTACAAATTTGCTGGATGCTGCGTTTGGCCGCAAAGTTTTGCAGGCGGCCATGTGAGACACGTGTGGTTCCTCACTGAGTGTTCAGTTGGGTGTAGTTCTGTTACCCACCCCTCATTTTTGGCACTGCTTTTGGACGTCCCACTTAGTCCTAAGAGTCGATGTGCCTGTTGACAAACGAAAGAGAAAACGGTATTTTTTTGACTTGCCGTGAAATCCCTTTCTCTGAGTTCGTCGACAGGCACAGCACCCACCCCTCTGGATGTTGCACTGCTTGTTACGAACTGAGCCAGCCGAGCTGGGTGGTGAGTTATCTGCCAGTGGGGACTGCCCCCTGGGAGGGGCTGTGTCTGTTACTGTTCTTTTTGCTGTTAGAACTGCCTGTTCTACTCCTGAAGAGGGCAGTATAACCCACTTAGTCCTAAGAGTCGCTGTGCCTGTCGACAAACTCAGAGAAAGGGATTTTACGGTAAGTCAAAAAACCCCGTTTCTTTACTTTTTGCTGTAATAGGCGTATATT
Source organism: Glandirana rugosa (assembly GCA_018402905.1). Lineage (NCBI taxonomy): Eukaryota > Metazoa > Chordata > Amphibia > Anura > Ranidae > Glandirana > Glandirana rugosa. The sequence goes on from BLSH010430183.1 coordinate 1,507,479, forward strand.
GATTGCTGTGTGGGGGCTGGGTTGGCAGGGATATGACAGATCTGACTGTTCCCGATCACTGGGAACAGTAGATCAGTGTCATATCCCCTGACAGAACAGTGATCCGCCGTGTTTACATTGGCAGATCCCCGTTCTGTCTCTGTAGTAGGCAATTGCGGGTCGCCGGCGGACATAGTCCGCCCGACCCGCGGGCACACTCACGGAGCGGGCGGCGGCGCACGCTCGCCCGCAGATCACACATGAGCGGGCAACGTACTATGACCGCGGTTTGCGCAGCCGAGCCAACCTGCCGCCGTAAAACGATGGTGGCTGGTTGGCAAGTGGTTAAATAAGTGAACTTGGTGGATTGATGTCTTGTATTTTGCTAATTTTAGCAATAGTTTCCATATGCCTGCGGCTTCTGGTTTGAGCTGTTTGATATCCAAAGTACAAGGTGTGTCTTTTTGCCAACTGTAGTAATTTATGAAAGCATTGTAAACTGATTCAATCAACATATATGAGAGAATGCAACTTTCTTATTTTCCTTTGTGCTCCAACTGTAATGTGGCCCTGTACCCATGTTGCGCAGAATTTTTGTCACTGTAGTTGAGTTGGTCATGTAACAGGGCACTTTCACACCTAACAGTGGGATATGCAGTTGAATGCATTTTGGACTGCACTCCAACTGTATTGACAGTTCAAAATCCTGGCTATCCTATGAGCATGAGAAATGGAATGCAGCTTTTTTAAATGATAAATAAAAGTCCATCAACCAAGTCCATGCTATTTCAGTTGAGGTTAAGGGCAAAGAAGGCACCTCAAATATCATATCCAATGCATATATTATCCCAAAAGAATGATCGGAAGAATCCTCCACTGGCACTGCCTCTTATCCTCAATTGTGGACCACCTAGTTATGAATGCTCAATTAAACACCAGCCACTGTCAGATTCTCCAACAGCTTTATGGAAGTAATAGATCCTTGTAAATGATCACTCCAGAGATCTGGGTGCCACAAGATACGTGTTCAGAAAGGTGAGCAAAACTGCCTCATGGTGTAGTATTTAAAAGTAAAAGCGTTTATTAAAATACAATGTACAAAGTTAAATAAGCATGACATGCAAAAAACTGGAGAAGTCTCTAACCAGCTAGATGCCTGCAGTCCTTGTTCTTGATGACATCACGCGTCCTAGCTCCATCCAACGCGTTTGAAGGGCCAGTTCACACCATAGAAATGCATTCCGGATGCTTTTCTGCATGCACATTTTTGATGCAGTCCAGTGCAGTTTCCCCCCTTTTTTTTTCTTAACCTAAGTTAAGGACATGTGAGTTCCAGCGCATTTTTGGTGCATGTAGGTGCTTTCCAGTGCATTTTTGGTGCGTTCTGGTGCTTTTTAGATGCATTTTAACACGTTCCAGTACAGTTCATTGTAGAAAAAATGCAGCTTGTTCTACTTTTTTTTTTTTCTGGAGCTGGAACACACTGGAGCTGACTGCACTGGTGTGAACTATGCCATTGAAAACCGTATAACTTACTTTCCATGCATTTTTGATGCAGAAAAAAACGCACTGGACTGCATGTGGTGTGAACGGGCCCTAACATCATAAGACTTCATCGGGGCGTGGTCAACATCAAACACTGCAATATTTATAGGGTAAAGGCTGGGCATAGTTCACAGCATTTCAGTGCAGCACAAATTCAGGAATGTACAGCGTGCTGAATTTTTCCGCACCGCAAACACGCATGCAGTGCATCACAATGCACATAGAAGCCCAAGGAAAGAAAGAAGAATGAAGTGACCTCACAAGACAAATGCAGATAGGAAAACGTGCGTCAACTGCATGTAAGTGCACATCAAATTCAGCATAGGTACAAGGAAAAAAAACGAGCAGTTACTTGCAGCTTCTGGTGTGAATGGGCCCTTACTTTTCAGCTTGGTTTTTGAGACATGTTTTATTGAAGATAGTGACTTGTGTTTCTTCAGTTTGTGCTTTCGGGGAGTTTTTCCAGTATGGTTGTTGTGTTGCCCAAACATAACTTGGTGTCACATATACTGATGAGTAAAAGGGATTTTTTTTAACACTCTCCAAAGGAAGAATCACAAAGTTTCAAAAAACATTAGTTCGTGGCATCTCATATCTGCTAAATTTTACACCAACCTCTTAAGCAAAAAAAATGCTTTATGTGGGTTACCTCAAGTTGGTCCCATGCCCCACCAGGATAAACCCCTTACTAGGTTACAGTAATGTCTTCAATTCAAACAGACCACTTGGTGTAACCTGTGTTATTCATGAATTAGGCTGTCTGGTAGACATATTTTTAAATGTAAATGAAAACATGTCACTTGCCTAAGTTCATGGTCACTTGATGTGCCAGGTTCTGAGTCTCTTCTCTTTTCCACAGCAGAGCAGGAGGGTCCTCCTTCAGGTGCCCCCATAGCTTCTTAGGTGTCATGAACAATTCCGGTTACATATCCACTTATGGGGTCCACTCAGGTCCTATAGACTGCAGTGGCATGATGAAATCCTATTGAGGGGATAGGCTGTTGGCAGGCACAGACTGCAGCATGGGTTCACTGATCTCCACTTCTAGAAGGGGCACTTTCACAGAACTTGTATGCATGGTTTTGTTTGGATTGATATTCCAGATAAACAGGCATGTTTGGCAAAATTTGATTGTCCTGTTTACGCCATGTTCCACTTTAGGCAGTTTCCTAGTATGTCAGTGGTGTGTAGGCTTGCTTTGCAGTCAATAAATCTATTGCATGCATAGTACTTCGTAGTTTGATACATACTCTAAAGATGCTGCTTGCCCACAGGTTTTACATTTTGTTATTGTGTGTTATTACTTTACAGTAAAAAAAAATATGTTTAGCTACATCTTTAGACATATAGCATATTGTCCTGTATTGTAACAAAAGAAAGTAGTTCTAAAAGTACCTTCAAGCATGAGATGGGCAATTCTGACCATGAACTTTTCTTCTGCTACTCTCCCACCCTGGCAAATATCCCTAATTGAAGCATCGCTGAGTTTGAAGTGTTTGAACAGGAGACCTTTCCTCAAGTGACCCCCTACTGTTTCCCTTGAAAATAAGCTGGTGCCAAAGTGCTTCCCATCCCTTATGCATAGGTGAGGCCAGTGGCGTCACTAGGGTTGGACGGGTAGAGTACGAACTTCCATGAAAATCTTGATGAAAGAAAACAATGTTATGTCCTGTTATACGATATACAGATTTCTACATCGATTTGTATAAAAAAAAATGACATTTCATTATTGTGTGTTATTGTTTTACATTTTGGACACCCGTTCGTCGTAGAAATCTCATACATAGTTTGATGCTTCATGATACGTACGTTATCTAAATAACTGACGTTTCGTTCGGATGTGTGGTGACTGTATGATCCTTTGACGGATTTCACCTTGTACCGCATTTGTCCTGTTAGTTTAA
>BLSH010430183.1:1530015-1541601 GCA_018402905.1 Glandirana rugosa
TTAATTTTTTAACATCCCCCCCCCCCCCCCCCAAAAAAAAAAAAGATACCCCAAACTCTGCATTTCAAAAAGGAAATCGTTTTTTCTGTACATTGAGAGGGGTGGGTCAGAATACATTCAACCCAGTGTGTTTCTTTGTTCCTACAGGAGAAATTTCTGTTTTAGGCAGTATGTTTAGGATTTTACACAAACTATATATTTTTGCACCTCCACAGGGAAATTCTATAAATAACGCAAAATTGGTCTTTCTTCTGCATCTCCTAGTTGCATTTCTGAAAAAATATGAAAGGCATACAATTTAGACTTTTAATCTTGCTACTTAGCAACTCGCATAGAAAGCACGCAGCTGCTCTCTTCAATAACATGCTTTGTTTTCTGCCTACTTCTTTTTGACTCTTTTGAATTGCTGCCAGTGTGACAATTGCAAGCCCACATGTACACCATTGTTTTATTCATTGTAGTCTGTGATACAGCACTTGAACTACACTTAGATTTGAGGTGAGCCATGTTTTAAAAGCAAAATGTTTATGAAACTGCAGGAAAAGCTGCGTGTAGCTGTAATCACCAGAATATGGACTCAGTTTGGTGGCCTATTGCATTTTCAATGCTGCCTCCAAAATGAGCTAAAACATCATTGAAGAAAGGAAAAAGTGGCAATGCCTACCATCCTTTGCAAGATATTGTCTGCAAAAAATGACAGGTGCTCTTTACATTATGGGGTTATGTTTGTCTGCTATGAAAGGTGGCTAAATGAAAGAGACATTTTATTGGTACATGTGTATTTATTTATTTATTTATTTTTTGTAGCCTTTAAAAAAAGGCGAGAAAGAAAAGAAGAAAAGTAATTTGGAGCTTTTCAAAGAAGAACTCAAACAGTAAGTATTAGTGTGTGCATGAATATTCACTGAATTTTTCTAACATGCTATCTTATAGCCTGGTATGTTATTTAACAAAGCGGTCCCCAACCTTTTTTGGCACCTGGGACCGGCTGCGTGGAAGAAAATTTTGGTAAGGACCGGGGGGTTGCTATGGTGTCAGGATGATTGAAGCGCATTATTACGTTGTAATATAAAATGAAATGGTTCAACTCCCCATAATGCAGAATTAGTGTGAGCCCTGAGTGTGTCACTTGTCACCAGACGCAGCTTATCACTTGCCACGTAGCCTGCCACTAGACGCAGCTTATCACTTGCCACGTCGCCTGCCACCAGACGCAGCTTATCACTTGCCACGTCGCCTGCCACCAGACGCAGCTTATCACTTGCCACATGATTGAAACGCATTATTTCTATTATTACGTTGTAATATAAAATGAAATGGTTCAACTCCCCATAATGCAGAATTAGTGTGAGCCCTGAGTGTGTCACTTGCCACCAGACGCAGCTTATCACTTGCCACGTCGCCTGCCACCAGACGCAGCTTATCACTTGCAACATCTCCTGCCACCAGACGCAGCCTATTACTTGCCACGTCGCCTGCCACCAGACGCAGCTTATCACTTGCCACGTCGCCTGCCACCAGACGCAGCTTATCACTTGCCACGTCGCCTGCCACCAGACGCAGCTCGTCATTCGTCACGTCGCCTGCCACCAGACGCAGCTCGTCACGTCGCTTGCCACCAGACGCAGCTCGTCACTTGCCACGTCGCCTGCCACCACACTTAGCTTGTCACTTTCCACGTCACCTGCCTTCGGATGCAGCTTGTCACTTGCCACGTCGCCTGCCACCAGATGCAGATTGTGACTTGCCACGTCACCTGCTACCAGCTGCAGCTTGTCACTTGCCATGTCGCCTGCCACCAGATGCGGATTGTCACTATCCTGCCACCAGCTGAAGCTTCGCACTTTTGCCTGCCACCAAAAAATACCAGATGCAGCTGGTCACTTTTTAAATGTAAAAGCAATTTGGTGATAGGCAATAGTGACAGCAGAGAAAGAGGCTTCTCTCTCCAGCTTTTCAGCAGGGCAGTCAGAGATGATGTAATCTCTCTGCTGCCCACTATCTGCACAGTCAGGACTGAACTGCGGTAATGCAGGGCAGGCAGTGAGAGATGTCATCTTTCTGCTCTCTCGTCTGCCCGCCCGCCCGTTGGCTCTCTTATGCCGCCCACCAGCTCTCTCATGCCGCCGGCCCACGGCACTCGCAGGCCGGCTGCAGAGAGGCCGCGGGCCGGTGATCGGGGACCCCCAATTTAAAGGGAGACACAGGCATGCACTGTTCTTGACTTTGTTCTCTGCAAACATGTTCCCAGTAATGTAATATGACCTGTTTGACAAATTCAAATGTCAATTAGGCCAGAAAAGGGTGCTGAACAGAGGAGGATGTCACAGATTAGGTTTTCCCATAGTCGTCAAGCCCAAATCCATTAAAAACTACAACTTCTTTGCAGCAAACTGCTTTTACTGTCTAGGGAAACAGTAAAAGCTGTTCTGCTTGCCTAATCCTCTGCTCCCCTGGCAGACTCTCTCATGCTGTAGTGTTGGACTATCCCTCTGTGTCCTCACATCCAGTGCAGGGCTATGGATCCTGCATTGGCCTTGATGACATTAGAGGATGCATGGGAGAATAGGCTGCTATGATCAGTCTAGCAATGTGGAGGAGCCTGCAGGAGCGGAGGTTCGAATAAGTAAAAACATCTCTTCCAAATCCCCCAGAACTAAAGGTGCAAGTAACCCTTGCAGTGAGGGCACAGCCCCATGGCAAAGGAGTAATTTGTTTTCCTAGGTTTCACCTTTTCCTTGCTGTGCTATCTTGGGGTGTTGATGCACCCATAAGCCTAAGCACATAGTCTCCAGCATAGAAAGGCATGTTCCCAAATATACACACCACTAATATGTTTGCCTCACAGATATTTGTGATTCTCTACAACCAATCTGTACCATAAGAACTGTAATTCCAGGAAAAAGATTTTGTGCTGTGGAGCAGAAAACCTGAAGTTTCCAACCCTAATAGCTTAAGGTCTGAAGGACACATTTTTTTTAGTGTTGTCCTCTCATAATGTAAAATCCATTGCAGGATTCAAGAAGAGAGAGATGAACGACACAAAACAAAAGGTAGAACAAGCAGATTTGAACCTCCACAAGTAGATGCTGATGGACAGCGAAGGCCAGGTAAGAAAAGCTATGTTTTTATGCTGGTTTTGTTGGTATTGCATTTTTTTATGCAGCTACTATTTTAATGGTACTTTTCTGTTAGTTGTCTTTGTTTACACAATACTTTGAGTTTCACTTTTTTTTTTTTTTTTAATTTTGTTAGTGTAGAGTGCAGCAATAAAGCTGTAATTAAATATTGATAAAACAAGTCTTCATTTTGAATTGAAAGTGAACCTCTCCCGAAATGGATATCATCCTTTTTATTGTTGACCTACTTTTGAAAAAGGTTGTCTAAATCACTGAACAGGAAAAGGAAAACCTTTGCAGAGTGTTTATCTGCATTCTTGTTCTAGACAAGTGACTCAATTATTGTTACAATGTTGGTCGACGTGACAGCCAGACAGCTAGCATCTTCAGGAGAAGAGATCAGGAACTGCTTCTGTTATGAAAGCCATACATTTCCAATTAATCCTTGACTAATTCTACCTGCTTTGGTATTTGTGTACTGATGGGAATGTAATATATATATGTGTGTGTGTGTGTGTGTGTGTGTGTGTGTGTGTGTGTGTGTGTGTGTGTGTGTGTGTGTGTGTGTGTGTGTGTGTGTGTGTGTGTGTGTGTGTGTGTGTGTAAAGCGCTGCATAAATTGTCAGCGCTATATAAGTACATGTAGTAATTATAATATTTTTCTTTCTTTTTAAGCGGATCAACAATCAAGAAGAAACCGATCCTCTGGTGGTATTCTATTTCATATGTTTAAAATTTTTGCATTTTCACAAAACATTTGATTCATTTATAGTAACTAACTCATTTTTTCTTTGCCTGAAGCTCTTGATGACTATGCTCCTGGGTCACATGATGTGGGTGATCCAAGTACAACTAATCTTTATCTTGGGAACATCAACCCTCAGGTACCTGACGACTTATTCTGTAATACCCTAAAAATGCGTCTAATATAACAATACATGTAGGCAGCGTGTGGTGTCCGCAAATGTCAGTTAGTCACCAATTCTGTGTCATTGAAGAGCCTATGGATTTCAGGCTCAGGCAGTATCTAGGGTGTTAAATTCGAAAACTATAGTCAGCGCTTAAACACCAATAAATCAAATCTGCGTGCAATATAGACTGATATACAAACACCAAATACAGAATAAGAAATGATAAATTGCAACGCTTATAGATAAAATAAAATATCACGTGACCAAACATAAATGTATAAATAAATTCCACCAAAAGTAAATTGTGCAGTAAGTCAATTTTAATAATATATTGTGAATATGATACATCTTAGTCTTATACACATATGTTGTGGCTGTCGGTGTCTTATGAGTACATAGTGCATGCCCCTATTGGAGTGAAGAGTATTTCTGTTATATGGGGCCTGCAGAGAGTAAAAATGCACCAGACCAGTGATATTGAAATAAGCCCATACTGCTGCTCCTCCCTCTGGCAGCATGGCTGTGTGATGGGTGTGCAGTCTCTATTCTGTGGGAAGGATCTCTCAGATTTTGATGCAAGTTTTGGAACTGTGGTGGAGGAAGTCACTTATATGTGGATGGGACTGATATTCATCATATTCACAAGTGGACTTACTACACAAATTACTTTTGGTGGAATTTATGTATTTGTTTTTTTTTTTGTTTGTTTTTTGGTCATGTAGTATCTAGAGTCTAGATAAGGGCTCTATCTGTAATGCCAGAATCTTAGTGGCAAGTAGGAGCTCTAACATTTGACAAATAAATGGCAGGGATTTGACCAAGTCCAGGTAGGTGGCAGAGCTTAGTGCTGAATAACAGGCATAGCCTTGCATCCAGATTTTTTGCAGGGTTTCAGGAATTAGTTTTAAGTCTAAAGTTGGCTTTACAGTTCTTACACATTAAAGCGCTGATGGCGAACATCCTGTTATGGCTATTGTGTTTTGACAGCCATTACGGCTGTCTGCCAGAACACCCAAACAGTGCATGTACCTGTTTAGAAGCAGAAACTGTGTGCTGAATGTTTTCTGCCTAGCTCCTGGCGTCAACAGGGGCCACTCACTGAACAAATTTTAGCAGGTTTATTGAAACAGACCAAAATTCGCTAAGTGTGTAGCCAGTTTAAGGTGATTGTAAACTGAAAAAAAAAAAAACTCTGTAAGAAAGGCATGATGAGCTAGTATGCATCGCTGTGTTTATGAGCGGGATCTGCCGTTCACGGCACAGGGCTCGAAAGGAACAGCACCCGTGGCCGTTCCTTCAGAGTGCATGCGCCAGTGATTTCACTGGCTGCATGTAATGTACACATCTCTTAACCGGTACACGTTTAGGAGATATTTTCACTACCTATACATAAGCCTTATTATAGGCTTACCTATAGGTAAATGTCAGCAAAGGAAGTTTACTTCCTCTTTAATGCTGGTTATTGAATACACGATTATGTGTTTGTATTTAAGCCGTGTAATTACTTTCAGCTGTGACATATTCACTTAAAAAGGTATTAAAATTCTAAATATTTAAAGTGTTTTGATTTTTAATGTTTATGGAGTGCTTGTGACTCCTGGGCTTTATGCTTTCTGTTTAATTATGTTGAGCTGTGATCTGTCAGAAACAGACAGAGGTTTTTCCCAACTGGGGCAAATGCGGGGAAATCTGCTCACCGCCTACCTGTAGTGCTGGTACCTAGTGTTACTTTTGCTATTTTCCTTGAATGCAGCAGCACAATCTATTCCTTATTTCAGTAAGAAGGCAGAAGAATCATCTCTGTCAAACAGAGGTTTTTAAAAAATATTGGGTAATCTATGTTTGTACATATTCAGCACTTCTGATATAAGAAAATGTATTTATTGTCCCAAGGGGTCTCTAAATGTCTTAATCCTTACCATAAAGCATTGTATTGGGCCACGTCCACTGCCTGTAAAAGAAATCCAGTGGCTCAATCACCGCTCAAATCACTTTTACTGTGTAGGGAATCGCTGGCTGAAAACAACGATACTGGGACCATGGTTGTAGCCTCAACCATGAGGGTTGCTCAATATACAATAAAATAGGGACTTTGTTTTTTCTTTTTCATTTTTACTACCCTGACCAGAATTACATTTTTTCAGTCTTCATTCTGATGACAATTACTAAAGGATCAAATATGTGTGTTAATGTTTTGATCGTAAAATGTTTCTTGAATTTATAGATGAACGAGGAGATGTTGTGTCATGAATTTGGAAAGTTTGGGCCATTGGCTAGTGTTAAAATCATGTGGCCACGGACAGATGAGGAGAGAGCACGGGAGAGGAACTGTGGCTTTGTTGCATTTATGAATAGGCGTGATGCAGAGAGAGCATTGAAAAACTTGAATGGTAAGATTACTTTTTTCCCAAAGAGGATTTTCCGGCTGTTTTCTTCAACAGACATCAGATGTTGACCAAGGAAACTTCCCTTGATTGGTGGGCATGGTTTACATCTTCTGGAGTTGTGGTGTACGGTGCCTGGGCATGGATAATAATGCCTGTCCTTGAAGCATGCCCTGAGCTACACACTAAGACAGACCTGACTTCTGTCAGTAAGCTCCACAAATCGTTACCTTTAAAGAAATTAGTCTGTGACAGAATTTGTTGTCACAGTGATATTTGAGAATAGTTGCACATTTATTGCTATTACAGCCTATCCTTGCTCTTAGAGTATGGGGAGTCAAACTCCAGGCAGAATAAAAACACAAACCTAAATACGACCTGTGTAAGTGCCTACTGTATAGATCTCTTAACATAAATCTCCTACAATCTCCTCTATGGCATCACTTAGAGTGGAAGAGGAAAGAACAGCACTAAACAGAGAGCAGAATCACACAGGGAGGTTTTCCACAGCCTGCTGTTATGTCTTTATTGTTCACTTGGCAGGAGTATCATTATCTGGTGCTATAGTGGAGGTCAAGGACCTATTAATGTTTTCCTGGTGTGAGTAGCTGCACCAAATTACCAAACCTCTGGTACAGTACATAGATGTCATACATGCTGCTTGTTTAGATTTCAGCTGTAAAGCTGAACTTGGGGCATTAAGGGCAGGCTGCCTGCAGATAATTACAGGAGGGGGCGCAGACCAGAAAAGTCACCCTGCACAAGGGGTAAGTGCATCAGTGACTGGTCCTTCTTACAAGAAGCTCTCGCACAGAGGTAAAGCGTCACACTGGATTACTGCATAGATCTGGATAAAATGCGCAAAGCATGCCCCTCGTATTTAGACAAGATTGGTCTATCACAGAGTTCAGCCTTAAGCCCGGGTTCAGACTGCTGCTATCTCAGAGATCGCATGTCATTCGTACCCGCACCGCAGGTGCCAATCACATGCGATCTCTGAGCAATGCGAGTTCAGCCACACAGTTAGTTGTATGGCTGAACTCGAATTAGATTCACACAGAAAAAGGTGCAGGAGTCTTTTTTTTTTTTTTTTATAAATGTCCCACACTGGAATCTGATCGTATGGGTATTCTCACCCATGCGATCCGATTCATGTGCGAGTTCACCATTCGCACTGTGATCTGTGAACGAAACTGGGGGTGTCATTAACTTTGTAATGACATTCTCAGCGGTTCGCAGAAGGCAGTGTGAACTGCCTGCAGGAGTGATACGATGCGGGAACCGGCTCTGTAATCGTAGCAATTCCCGCATAGCACTAGTGTGAACCTGAACCAAAGAAAAGTAAAAATAATAATGAATGGTAAAAATAATTACTGCCTTAAAGTGTAACTAAAGGCTAAAAGAACAGTAATAGGGTGGAATTCTTCCAATGATGACACCCCGGGGTTGTCTAATTTTGTAGGGATTTCCTTTTCTTGTTTTGACTATGGGACAGGAAGTGAAGGGAAACCTCCTCATAAGGGGACACAGATGGAGAAAAAAAAAACTGACCCTCCTTTACTCTATCCAAAATAAAAAAAATAAAAGTTTTGCCTTTAGTTACACTCTAAGTTTCCCAACGTTCTCCTTCACAGCGCATGGTATGTTTTCCCCTTTTTTATAATCTGAGGTCATTTTGGCCTAGATGTCCAGATCAGGATTAGTAGCACAGTTAAAGTGTATTCAAACCCAAACAAATATTTCATATATTGCAGCTTACTATTCTTTAGATGCTGTGGCTGCAGTTTCTTTTTTTTTTCCATGATAAAGTAAGTACAGAAAATACCTGGTTATCGTTTCCTTAATGCAGTTTCCTTGTCACCTCCTAGGAGCTTAAAAGAAAGCACAAATAGCCTTATATTTATTTTTTTAAACTAGTTCCATCAGTCCACCATGTAATATAGATATACAGTTGTGCTCATAAGTTTACATACCCTGGCAGAATTTGATTTCTTGGGCATTTTTTAGAGAATATGAATGATAACACAAAAACATTTCTTTCACTCATGGTTCGTGCTTGGCTGAAGCCATTTATTATCAATCAACTGTGTTTACTCTTTTTAAATCATAATGACAACAGAAACTGCCCAAATGACCCTGATCAAAAGTTTACATACCCCAGTTCTTAATACCGTGTATTGCCCCCTTTAACATCAATGGCAGCTTGAAATCTTTTGTGTTATTTGTGGATGAGGCTCTTTATCTTCTCAGATGGTAAAACTGCCCATTCCTCTTGGCAAAAAAGACTCCAGTTCCTGGAAATTCATGTGCTGTCTTGCATGAACTGCACATTTGAGATCTCCCCAGAGTGGCTCAATGATATTGAGGTAAGGAGATTGAGATGGCCACTCCAGAACTTTCACTTTATTCTGCTGTAGCCAATGACAGGTCGACTTGGCCTTCTGTTTTGGACCATTGTCATGTTGGAATGTCCAAGTACGTCCTATGTGCAGCTTCCTAGTTGATGAATGCAAATGTTCCTCCATTTTTTTTATAACATATTGCATTCATCTTGCCATCAATTTTGACCAAATTCCCTGTGCCTTTGTAGCTCACACATCACAAAAACATCAGCGATCCACTTCGGTGTTGCACAGTAGGAATGGTGTACCTTTCATCATAGGCCTTTTGACTCTTCTCCAAATGTAGCGTTTATGGTTGTGGCCAAAAAGCTCAATTTTGGTCCCATCACTCCAAATGACTTTGTGCCAAAAGGTTTGAGGCTTGTCTCTGTGCTGTTTTGTAAGCGGGATACTTTGTGGCATTTGAGTAGTAATGGCTTTCTGATTCGACCATGCAGCCCATCTTTCTTCAAGTGCCTCCTTATTGTGCATCTTGAAACAGCCACACCATGTGTTTTCAGAGAGTCTTGTATTTCACCTGAAGTTATTTGTGGGTTTTTCTTTGCATGCCAAACAATTTTCCTGGCAGTTGTGGCTGAAATTTTAGTTGATCTACCTGACCGTGGTTTGGTTTCAACAGAACCCCTCATTTTCCACTTCTTGAATAGAGTTTGAACACTACTGACTGGCATTCTCAATTCCTTGGATATCTTTTTATATCTCTTTCCTGTTTTATACAGTTCAACTACCTTTTCCCGCTTATCCTTTGACAATTCTTTTGCTTTTCCCATTACTCAGAATCCAGAAACATCATTGCAGCACTGGATGAAAGATGCAAGGGTCTGTCAGGAGTCCAGAAACTCATTGACCTTTTATACACACACACACACACACACACACACACACACACACACACACACACACACACACACACACACACACACACTAATTACAAGCAAACATATCACAGGTGAGGATGGTTACCTTTAATAGCCATTCAAACCCCTTTGTGTCAACTTGTGTGCATGTTATCAGGCCAAAATCACCAGGGTATGTAAACTTTTGATCAGGGTCATTTGGGTAGTTTCTGTTGTCATTATGGTTTAAAAAGAGTAAACACAGTTGATTGATAACACATGGCTTCAGCCTAACACTAACCATGAGTGAAAGAAATGTTTTTGTGTTCTCATTCATATTCTCTGAAAAATGGCCAAATTCTGCCATGGTGTGTAAACTTATGAGCACAACTGTACAAAGGCAGATATGTTTTAAGTTCAACCTGTGCGACAGCCATGGCTTCCCCCATTGATACAGAGAAACAAGGCAAAAATACACAGGGAGTGGAAGTGTTCATGTGCAGGATTTCCAGGTATACATAGCCTGAAAAAAAGAACACAGCCACTTTACCTAAGGACTGGTAACCTGCACTATATTCATTTTTGTGTTTGGGATTGGACACATTTATCTTGACATTAGCTTTATAATAAATTTGCCCATTTTAAATTTTCTACATTGTGTATGGATATTTAAGGCTTTTTCTGGGTACACCCTTTTAACTTGACCTCCAGAAGGTTTTATCCCTTTCATGACGAGGGTATTTTTTGCTGTTTAGCACTGCACTACTTTAACTGGCAATTGTGTGGTCATGCAACACTGTACGCCACTGGGTTTTTTTTTATTTTTTATTCTATAAATGAAAAAAGACAGAAAATTTTGAAGAAAAAACCCTGCTATGTTCTACTTTCTGTTCTAAAACATATCCAATATAAAAATCTAATTTCATAGATATAGACCAAAATGTATTCTGCTATGTCTTTGGTAAAAAAAAAAAAATCCAATAAGTTAATATTAATTGGTTTGTGCCAAAGTTATAGCGTCTACAAACTAAGGTGTGTGTATATATACTGGAATTTACACAGCTGTAGATGCTGTACTGTAATGGCAATGATCAGCGACTTATGTGACTGTGATAGGGTGGCGAGTAATCTGGCGCAAACTGACACTATCTGATACTGACGTCGCTAGTGATAATACTGTACACTGACACTGTACTAATGACACTGGCTGGGAAGTGGTTAACATCTAGGGATAATCAAGGGGTTAGCTATGCAGTTCTGTTTTTTGTAAACACAGAGCTCTGTCTGTGATTAGACACAGCTGATTGCAGCGAAAATCATTGGCTGAAATCTGCTGCCAAACTCTTGTTGTGTCCAATCACAGCTCGGGTTGGTTGAGGTCACGCATGTGGTCCCCAAACCTGAAAGGCAGGCGGGCGACATACAGGTATATTGCCTGGCCTGCCTGTGCCACTGTCCCGCCATAAAACTAATGTGGGCGGCGGCAAGTAGTTGAAGCACCTTTTTTTTTTTTTTTTAACCCTGCAACACAATTATACAATGTGCTAGTATGCATCGCATACTAGCAAATTATGTAATACTTTAGAACGAAGCCCTCCAGCGATGCGCTGGCAGGGCTTATATCTTTATTGGCTGAGCTGCGATGACGTCACTCCAAGCTCTGAAGGGACAGCACGGGTATGCCGTCCCTTAAGAACACGTGCGCCGATGACCTCACCGGCTGCATGCAGTGTGAATATTTCCTAAACCGTACAAGTTTAGGAGATATTCACAGGTAAGTCTTATTATAGGCTTATCTGTAGATACAGGTTTAAAAAGGGGTTTACTACCACCTTAATACAGGTTTTTTTTTTGTTTTGTTTTTTTGTCTTTTGCAGGCCGCAAAAAAATTTATTGTAAAACACAGCATTGCTTTTTTTCATTACTGTAATTAT